>ML245341.1:0-35619 GCA_005239495.1 Nicotiana undulata
ATCTTTGGCATACATTTTATCTTTCAATTTACCTGAGTCTTCTTCTAGCTTCGCATAAGATTGATCAACTACCTTTTTTATGGATCCTAGTCTTAACTTTAAATTTTCAGATTTTAGTTCTAGAATCTCAGTTTCGAGTGGTTGAACCTGGTTCATCGAGACAGTGTTTTTCTTTTCAGATTTACTGACTCTTATTTCCAGGTCCATGCATTTTTCTCTCAGCATTGCACACTCTTTAGATAGTTGATCTTTCTCTTTAGAGTTCTCCTCAGAATCATCAATGAAGTCAAGTAGCAACTCAGAGAGTTTCTCCTTAGATAGAAACTTTATTTTAGTTTTGAGATGTGAGATACTTACTTGTGGTTCTTCATAAGTCTCCTCATCAGATTCTCCAATTGCCATGAGAGCTTGATCTTCTGTCTCACCATCTTCTAATTCTTCATCTGAACTTCCCCCCCAAGTAGCAACCATAGCCTTTGTAGTAGTTTTCTTGGGTTGGACCAGTTCCTTCTTCCTGTTCTTTCTTTCATATCTCTCCTTCCTCCATTCTACTTCCCACTGGGGGCAGTTCTTCTTGAGATGATCAGTTTTTCCACACTTGTAGCATCCCTCATTAGTTGGCCTTTCAAGAGCCTTTGCCTTGTTGAAGTTTCCCCCTCTAGAGATGCCTTTCTTCCTCATGAGAAAGTTTCTGAATTCTTTGGTGATCATGGCCATCTCATCATCCTCCAGATCTGCTCCCTCTGTGATCCTTAGTGCTAGACTTCTTTCTTTCTTTGGGGCATCAATTTTCATGGTCTGCCTTCTGGGTTCATAAGCAGTAAGATTGCTAATCAATTCATCTAGTCTGAGGGTTGCCATATTTTTGGATTCTTGAATGGCAGTTATCTTGCTTTCCTAGGAGATAGGTAGAACCCTAGTCAAGATCTTCTCAACCTTGTCTTCTTCAAGGATGACTCTTCCAAGAGACTTGAGTTCATTAGTCAAGTTTGTGAACCTTGTATACATCTCTTGAATTGTTTCACTTCATAGTGAAGTTTTCATACTCAGAGTATAGCAACGTACCTCTAGACCTATTCACTTGAGCTGTTCCTTCATGTGCCACATGTAGAGTATCCCAGATTTCTTTGGCAGTGGTACAACTTTGGATTCTGCTATATTCATCTGGGCCTAGTCCACACACTAGCCACTTCTTAGCCTTGGCATTCTTCTCCCATTTCTTCAGATCCTCAGTCGTGCAGTCAGCCCTAGTTTTAGGCACATCTACTCCTTCAGCAGTTTTCTTCATTGTTGCAAGTGGTCCATCAGTGACTATGTCCCAGAGTTCATAGTCCTCTCCAATAAGGTGATCCTTCATTCTATTCTTCCACCAAGAATAGTACTGCCCGTTGAAGAGTGGTGGCCTAGCAGTTGATTGTCCTTCCCAGTTCCCAGGTGGTGCACTCATCTTGATCTTTTCCTAGGTGTTAGCCTCTTCAAGGATAACCTGCTCTGATACCAATTGATGTTTTAGACTTCAATACTACACAATATTATAAGTTAATTGTGCAGTACCCAATTTTCGAGTGCTGTCTAATAAGAAGAACCTTGTTCATCTTAATCTACTACTTACTACAGTTTGCGGAATAATTAAGAAGTAATAGTAAAGACACACGGATATTTACGTGGAAAACACCTGGCTCAAAAGGTGAAAAAACCACGACCTACTCCTCAGTAGGATTTGCTAAAACTCTTCACTAAACACTGAGCCAAAACGGACTTACAAAATAAACTCTTTTGTAATCCTAGGACTAACTCTAATCCTCTTTGTATCAACTAGCCTCTAGCTAATTTCTACAGAATTCAAGCTAACTCTAACTTGATCAATTTGTACCTATTACAATTTTCTTCTAATAAAGCTGATAAGATACAATATTTAAACTCCTACTACAATCAACTAGACTCGATATACAGACAATGAAATTGTTCCTTCTAGTTGAACTATAGCCTTTATATCGCACAACAATTCTACTTGCAAAACCTCTGGAACGTTTGCTTCAGAACTTGATTCACTTTTGTACTTGTGCGTCACTTCTTTCAGCAGTAATACTTTGATTATTTATAGAGGCCTTGGTTGAGTCCATGATACAATTCTGATCGAACTTTTCCTTAGTAGACAAGTTTGATTATAACTCAACTTCCTTCCTCTGTTACTGTCCTAGTTGAAATCAACTTCTGTCTTCTCTATCAATTTGCAACATTTTTGTATTAGGAGACATTCTCTTAGTTCTTTGATTTTTAGCAAACTCTAATATCCCCTAGGTTTGTACGATTTGCGATCCAACTACTTCATATAGAAGTGTGTGCTATAATGGACCTGGTTCAACTGGACACCTGTTGTCAATCTTCGAAACCCATTCAGTGACATGGGCCAACAGTCACCAATCACTAAAAGCTCCAGGATGTTCGTGTCAATTTCCATGTTGATCCTGAAGATGCAGGCTTCATATTCCGCCATATTGTTGGTGCAGGGGAATTTGAGCTTAGCAGATACCGGATAATGTTGACCTGTTTCTGATATCAGGACAACTCCAATGCCGACTCGCTTGAAATTCGTCGCTCCATCGAAGAACATTCTACAATCGTCATAGGACTCTGCAATATCTTCTCCAATGAATGATACCTCTTCATCGCGAAAATACATCTTTAGGGGTTTGTATTCTCCATCCACAGGGTTTTCAGCGAGGTGGTCTGCCATTGCTTGACCCTTGACTGCTTTCTGGGTCACACAGGTAATATCGAACTCACTCAGCAGGATTTTCCACTTGGCCAGCTTGCCAGTGGGCATGAGCTTCTGAAAGATGTATTTAAAGGGATCCATCCTCGATATAAGATATGTTGTGTAGGCACAAAAGTAATACCTCAGCTTCTGAGATACCCAAGTTAAAGCACAATAGGTGCATTCCAATAGAGAATATCGAGCCTCGTACGGAATGAACTTCTTGCTGAGATAATAAATAGCTTGCTCCTTCCTTCTTGTTTCATCGTGCTGCCTCAGAACACAGCCGAAAGCTCCATCTAACACTGCAAGGTTGAGCAGTAAAGGTCTACCTGGTTCAGGTGGTACCATTATTAGTGGTGTTGACAGATATTCCTTAATTCTGTCGAAGGCCCTTTGGCAATCATCGGTTCACTTGGTTGCGGCATCTTTCTTCAGCATCTTGAAGATAGGCTCACATATAACTATAGAATGTGCTATGAACCGGCTGATGTAGTTAAGCCGTCCCAGAAAACTCATCACATCTTTCTTGTTCCTTGGCGGTGGTAGTTCCTGGATGTCTTTGACTTTTGACGGATCCAATTCTATTCCTCGACGGCTTATAATGAACCCGAGCAGTTTCCCAGCAGGTACCCCGAATGCACACTTTGCGGGGTTTAGTTTCAGATTGTATTTCCTCAATCTATTGAAGAACTTCCTCAGATTTTCTATGTGGTCTGGAGCTTTCTTGGACTTGATGATAACATCATACACGTAAACCTCAATTTCCTTGTGTATCATATCGTGGAAGACAATGGTCATAGCTCTCATATAGGTGGCCCCTGCATTCTTCAGGCCGAACAACATCATCTTATGACAGTATACTCCCCACTGCGTAATGAAAGTCATTTTCTCGGCATCTTCTTCATCCATCTAGATCTGATGATAACCAGCGAAGCAATCCACGAATGGCTTTAGCTCATGCTTGGTGCAATTGTCAATCAGGATATGTATGTTCGGCAAAGGGAAGTCATCTTTCGGGCTGGCCCGATTGAGATCCCGGTAGTCGACACAGACTCTGACCTTCCCATATTTCTTTGGTACTGGAACAATATTAGCTAACCAGGTCGGGTACTCAACTACCCTGAGAACCTTGGTGTTGATCTGCTTGGTAACATCTTCCTTGATTTTCAAGCTCATATCAGGCTTGAACTTTCTGAGTTTTTGTTTCACTGGCGGACACATTGGATTGGTTGGCAGTTTGTGAGCAACAATGGATTTACTTAGACCAGACATGTCATCGTATGACCAGGCGAATATGTCCTCATACTCCTTTAGAAATTTTGTGTACTCCTTATTCTCTGACGGCGACAAATGAATGTTGATTCGAGTTTTTTTGACGTTTTCTGAATCTCCCAGGTTAACAATTTCTATTTCGTCCAGGTTGGACTTAGGTCTGTTCTCAAAATTCTCAACTTCTTTGATAATCTCGTCGGGTACATCATCTTCTTCTGAATCAATGTTCGTTTGTTGCGTTGTCTCGTTGCATGTCACAGTCATTGGTTCATCAAGATAAGTAATAGTAATGTTGTATATATAAAGTAGTGAGACAAGACAACAGTAATAAATATTGATTCATAAAAAACATAAACTTAAAAAAATTGCTTTCGATAAATTGGATAAATGTTTTGAACATTGAAGATCTGATTGCAGGAATTGAAAAATGCGAAAGGAAAGTCATTTAGGAAAAACAATGAACAATGCTTGTTTTAGCCTTGCTATCCCGAGGCTCATCGGGCTCTAGCTTTTCTGACGGTCCAATTCTTGAGATAAGCTCCTCTGCTCACGACCTGTATGGAAGGGCTTTCCTCCCCCTCCTCCTCGAGAATAACACAACAATCCATGTCACTGTCCTCCAGGAATAAGTTCCTCAATGCTGCAAGTGCCTCTTCTTCATCTGACCCATAGATAATGCCAGAATGAAAGGTCTGCTCTAGACGCGGTATCGGATGCTCCAGTGGGTAGTAAGGACCATGCCATGGTGGCGACCATCTCTTGAATTCTTCCCAAGTGTACTCGTATCCTAAGCCGAAAGTGGTTCCATGTTTCTTGAGCTTTATGGGTTTGGAGATCCCTTGGAGGTTCTTGCCTAGTCCTTTACCTGGACCATACCCTCGCCAGTTCATCATGCTTGCGATCTTGTTATCCCATCATTTGTCCTTATCTATTGCATTGACCCGTTCAATGTGGTGATAATTCTCTCCACCTAGCTTCCTTCTTCCCTCGATTGCTGGAATAGTTTGGCGACTGTAAATAGGGTTACTAGCATCGCCGTGAATGATCACTTCCTGGTGGTTCTATTCAAACTTTACTGCCTGATGCAGCGTTGATGCTACAGCCCCAACTGCATGTATCCATGGCCGTCCTAATAGCAAGTTGTAGGACGCTAGTACATCTATTACTTAAAAGTCAACCTCGAACCAAGTTGGTACCATTTGCAGGATTAGACTAATCTCACCAATGGTGGACCTCTGAGAACCGTCAAAAGCTTTCACGTTTATCGCTCCATCTCTTATCTCATGCAGCCCCTTGCCCAATTTGTTCAGTGTTATCAACGGACGAATATTGAGACTGGATCCCCTTTAAATAAGAATCCTGGTGATGAAATAATCTTCACATTGCACAGTGATGTGCAGTACCTTGTTGTGACCTAACCCTTCAGGTGGCAGCTCGTCCTCGTGGAAGGTAATCTTATGTCTTACCAATACTTGGCCTACCATATTGGCCATTTCCCCGCTAGTGATATTATTCGGCACATACACTTCATTCATCACTTTTAACAAAGCACTCATGTGCGTCTCAGAATTTTGCAGCAAGGAAAGGATGGATATCTGAGCTGGTGTCTTGTTCAACTGGTCGATGACCGAATACTCCTTAGCCTGCACTTTCCTCCAAAGGTCGTCCGAGCCTGTCTCGATAATGGGTGGCCTATTGGAAGCCTGCTTGCTTGATTCCGCCAGATGTTCAGGCGTGTAGACTCTACCAGTTCTCATCATACCCTGGGCCGCGGTAGCTTCTTCAATCTTGACTTTGCCTTTCCTTCTTGCCTCGGATGCATAGTCCCATAGTACAACATTTATATAGAAAGGTGGCGTGGTTGATATCGCCACAGTAATAGGTGCGTCTACCCTCACTTCAAACAAAACATGTACCTTAGGTGGAAGGACTGCAATCTCAAATGGTGTGGGCGCATTTGCCGGAGGCATGAATTCGACCTCAATTGGTGTCAGTGTCTTTACGGGTGGCGCTGTTTCAAACTCAAGCGGTACAGACATATCTACCTCAGCATCCTCAGACGGCTGAATATAGACTATGATTGGGTTGAGAGTAACCACTAGTTTCTTTGGGTCATCGCCTTCTACGATCAACCCGATCGACCCATCGGGGTTCCACTCGTCTTCTATTTCAATCATGTGGTTGCCTCCACTCTTATGGTTTGGAAGAGGATTGTTGCGGACGTTTGGAGCGGATTCCTTTTCCATGATGATCTTGTTGTCAATCAAGGATTGTATCTTATCCTTCAAAGAGCAGCATTCATCGATGGTGTGTCCCTTCATGCCAGAGTGGTATGCACAGGACTTGTTTGGGTTAACCCACTAGGAGGGATTCTCAGGGGTCACGGTAGGGATGGGGGTGACATAACCAGCAGTCTTTAGCTTCTCATACAGCTGGTTGATAGGTTCCGCGATGGCGGTGTATTGTTTTGGAGGTCTGCAATCAAAATTAGGTCGCGGTCTAGGACAGTTTTGGCGTGCAGGGGGTGATTGATAGTGGGATGACTGATAATTGTGAGTGTGGTAAACAGAAGCGGGTTGGGAGTATCTGGGTGAAGTAGGTTGATATGTAGGTGGTGGAGATGATTGATAAGTTGATGGTGGAGCTTGGTTAGAGGGCGAGGGTGCTTGGTAATTTGGGGTTGGCTGATATATGAGTGGAGGTGTCGGGTAAGTTTGTTATTTGAGGGGAGATTTGGTTCTCTGTGAAACAATCACGGCTCCCACGTCCCTTTTCTTGGACACACCACCAGACTGTAAAGCCTTATTCGTAGCTTGCAAGGCTTCAAAATTTGTGAGCATACCACTCTTAATACCTTCTTCGACTCTTTCACCCAATTTGATAATGTCGGAGAACTTGTGGTTCTCAATCACCATCAATCACTCGTAGTATTGCGGGTCTTGATCCTAGACAATGAAGTTATTCATTTGTTCCTCATCTAAGGCGGGTCTGACCTTAGCAGCTTCGGACCTCCAGCGAGTAGCATACTCGCGAAATGTTTCTGTGGGCTTCTTCATCAATAAAATACAAGAATAACCAAAAATTGATTTAAGCCTTACCATATTCAATAAAAGCGACCGTGTTAGAACCATGGGACTCGAGGGATAACTTACACCTTCCCCTCGGTCAACGGAATTCCTTAATCGGTCTTCTATTTTCGTAGACCATAAATTAGGAGTCAAATCTTCCTTTTGATAAGGGATTCAATAAACGGTGACTTGGAACAACAAAACTCAATTCCAAGTGGCGACTCTAAATAATAAATAATCCCTTTTCAAAATATCACTTTAATTGAAAAAACTCTTCTAACTCAATCTCGTAATAGGGTTGCGTGGAAACGAAGAGGTGTGACAGCTATGGCGACTCTGCTGGGGATAATTAATAAGAATTCGAGCTTTGTATATTGACTCTTGTTTTTCTTTTGTCATGTTTTTAATATTATTGTGTTTGCGAGCCTAATGTGTTATTTGTCGCTTATTTACCGCTTTAATATTTATTTGAACTGTGATATAAATTGTATCCTCTCTCGCACCCCTCTGAGTCTTCTGATAGGTAGTTATGTTGTGTTTGCCTACCAGCATCACAAAGTTTCTGTCTTGAGATAAAGCCAGTTAGCCTACCAGCTTCTGGTGAAGGATTTAGTCACACATGTTTAGGCTGGAGAGCCGTCAGCTAGCCAATGTTGTTCTACTACTGGTGACGCTTGACACTCCTCGGCTCGGGTTGTCCACCCGGGTAAGCCAGGTCTAGATACCATCTCCTTTAGAATTTGAAAACTTAGAAGAACAAGCCACAAGCAATGAATATCCCTAGTAGGCTACGCTTTATTTGCATCATGTGCATTGGACTTAGCGGGACTCGGCACAGGGGTCGGGCCCATCTAAGATAGGTGCCAATTTTTCAGACCAACATGTTCATTCTAATGTGCTACATGTAACATTATTTGGTAGGCTTTACTCAATGTTGATCGACTTTAGGATAAAATTGATTAACCAGAGGAGAGGGAAAGAGAAAATATCCCCCCAAGTTTTCATAAAGTACTTTTTAAAAATAATAATAATAATAATAATAATAAAATATTGAAGGGTTCTAGTATGTAAAATCACAAGTTTCAAAATATTTTTTTAATTTATTTTAACTGAACTAAGCGGGTCTGATTCTCACTGGATGTGAGATACGTAGGCAACCTTCATCGGGTCCGGCCCCCACTTTTCATAAATTCAAAAATATTTTCTTTTAATTTCTTCTCAAATTCAAAAAATATTTTCGTTCATCTTCAGAAGTTTTTCTTTCGAAAATTTTAAAAATGAAATTATTTTCTTTTTCTCTAGATGTCGTTTCTTTTATAAACTCAAAACAAAAGTTCAAAATCGAAAAAAGAAATCTTCTTTAGAAGTCTTCCAAGAAAAAAAAACTTAGAAATCTAAAGACATATTTTCTTTGTTTGGAGCATTCATGGTCTGAATTAAATAAGAGTAAGAGTTAGTTATTTACTTTATTCTTGATTTTCCTGAACTACGTAATGGTCTGATTCATGCGGCATCATGATACGTAGGCAATCCCCAACGGATGCGATCATAACCATAATTAATCTGGAAAAAAAAGATTTTACGAATAAAAAATAAAGAGGGAAAGAAGCGAACGCTAAATTCAAGATGAAAATAAACCAATAAACCAATAAGCCGGGACGAAGCATGAAGCCTTCCAAACTCATTCTAGAAATGAAAATGGCATTAGGTGCATGACATACAATATGTGATTAATATCTGCAAAATGCCTAACTCTAACACGTTTGTTGTTTGTCATATAAAAGATATAGTTAAATAGAGGTGGTTGGTTTGTGGTTTAAACTGGCGACTCACCCTTACAACACGAGATCAAAGGAAAAAGTAGAATGGCAAACAACAGTGAGAATGAGTTAGATAATGATGATGTCCATGGACAATTGGTCGAACAAGGTTCGGGATTGGTTGAAGAAGTAAGAGCGTTGAAGCAACAATTGGCAGAGATGTACCAAGCTTGGGCGAATGGACAGGCACCGCCTCCACTACCCAAAGGGTCTTCGGATAATCTTCATAATGTGTTAGTGGAAAAAAAAAGTGCCCATCTCCCTAACAAGTAACCCATTGTACCAACCTTGATTCAGTCCGAGCATTAACCTTCCCACTATCCGCAGTACTTCCATTCCACGTTCTCCAACCGCACCCCTCAGAAATGACCCACATACTGTACCCATTGTCCCTACTTTCACTGTTCCTCAACCAGCTCTTGCTCAAAAGTCCAACAATGATCCACAACTGAATGCTCATGATGCTCAACATTACTCTCCAGGACTGACTTTCAAGGTTCAAGATTCATACAAGCATACTCCTCGGAACAATTTGCCAGCTGAGATCGAAAAGCCCGACAAAAATACAGAACAAAATGAAATGGCTAGAAAAATGAAGAGCTTGGAAAAAACCATGAGAAACGTACAGGGTTTTGGAGGCCACAAGAGTGTTTCGTTCAACGATTTATGCATGTTCCCCCATGTTCATTTTGCCACCCGGCTTCAAGACCCCCAAGTTTTACAAGTATGATAGGCATGGTGATCTCGTTTCCCATTTGAAGAGGTATTGTTACCAATTAAGGGGAGCAGGAGCCAAAGAAAAATTACTCATGGCTTATTTTGGGAAAAGTTTGACAGGAATTGCTTCCGAGTGGTTCATAGATCAAGATATCTCTCACTGACACGTTTGGAACGAGATGGCTCAAGATTTTGTCCAACAGTTTCAGTATAATATTGATATAGTTCCAAACCGCTCCTCTCTTGTCAACATAAATAAGAAACCAACAGAAAGCTTTTGAGAATATGAAATCAAGTGGAGAGAGCATACCTCTAGGGTTTGACTATTTTCTCCAAGCTCATGATCCTGATTACCTCCATTACATGTTGGCCGCCATTGGTAAACCTTTCGCTGCGACGATTAAGATTGATGAAATAGTTTAGAATGGCATGAAGTCGGGAAAAATTGTGAGTCGGGCAACCCTTAAGGCGACCACACAAGCAATTCAAAGCGGGTCAGGCAGTTTCGGAAATCTAAAAAAGAAACAGGAAGGATCCATACAGGATGACAATGATGAAGTTTGCCAGGGTCTCAAGGAGATGTTCTACGAGATTAATATGGTTCAAGTTGATGAGGGCCCTAGTCGTGCAAGTGTTCAGCTTATTGGTCTAGATACCTTGCTCAACAACTGGGAATCAATTCCTCTTCCCATCAGGAAGGAGCCTTGGTAGTATGTTTTGTTGCTTTTTCTGTATTTTGATTATATTAAGGGTTGTAATCCAAATATTTTAGTTTAATTTTGCTTTGCTTTGATGTTAACCCTTCTACCCTTTTTAAATTCAATGAAACAAAGTTCCATTTTCTTAGTAAAATTCTATCTTTTCCGTTTCCTAATTTATTTTTAATTTCTTATCCTTTTCAGTTTCGTTAATGCTGGCTTTAAAAAATATGACATGCATGCGGAATTCATGCCCAGATCTTAAAAAGCTGTCTAATCTCGAAATAATGAATCAAGAAGTTGAGATTCCGTATCTCCTAATCATTGTTGAAGCAGGGATCGAAGAAACTGATTGGCTCAAGTCCCGATGGGAACAGTTGAGTTTAATTGATGAAAAACGTTTGGCGGCAGTTTGTTTTGGTCAATTATAACAACTAAGAATGGCACTCTCTTACAACAAGAAAGTGCACCCAAGACAATTTGAGGTAGGACAACTTGTTTTGAAACTCATATTTCCGCACAAGGAAGAAGCAAAAGGAAAGTTCACCCCGAATTGGCAAGGTCCTTACCTCGTAAAGAAAGTATTGTCAAAGGAGCTCTACACTTGGCAGATATAAAAGGAAAGGTGACAGATATATCCGCCAATGCAGATGCGGTCAAGAGATACTATGTCTGACATGACTCCGTTGGGGAATTTTTATACTTAGCATTCTCAGGTTGGGATGACGAAAGGCTATCATTCTCGCTACCCAAACACTGGTCAACCCTAGTTAGCCCTTTGAAGCCTTGTTTATATTATTTCTTTGTTTTCCCCTAATTTGGAACCAATGTACTTAATCTTTTAAAAGAAAAAAAAATATATATATATATCAAAAAAAAAAAAAAAAATAAATAAATAAATCAAAACAAGTTCATGTTAATTGAACTACGTCCGACCTGATTCCGAAAGGATACGTAGGCAGCCTCACTCTGGGTTCGGTCACACTATAACAAAAATCCACATTTCCCAGTATTCAAAGAAATAGGGGCATGATTTTATTATATTTTTCGACGATTTTTTCGTCAAAATGGTTCCAAAAGTTGTAATTCAGTTTAATAGACCTTCTGATCAGCTTTAGAGGATGCGAAGTTGGTATTTTACGGTGATGCCTCAGCCATTGTAAAGAGAGAGTAATAAAATGAGAGAGTCTTCTTGGTGAAAACCCTCACAGGCACTATAAGGAGACAGTGAGTTGAGAGAAAGGCAAATGAGAGAGGTCAATTGGTGAAAACCCACAAAGGGCATCGTTGATTACTTTAGGCCTTCATATATCCCGGCTCAAGCATGGTTAAGACAAATAACTCAGTTTCAAAGTGAAGTTTACAACCGATTTTGAGAATTAGACGGTTCAGACGGATCGGGCATCCAATCCAAAGTGCATGTCATGTTCATTGAAGTGAGCATATTCCTCCCTATTATATGAAGCAAAAATTTGTGGGCATGAATCACATAGGAAAAGGCATAAATCCACCTTTGATTTTCCCTGAGGAGAAAAAGGCTTGAATGATGGAACAATGGGTCAAGGGTCGACAAAAGTTACTCAATTAAAAGTTGTTTTGGGAGAAAGGTTGTTTGCACCATAAACACGAATGGTGATAGGCACAAAATAGTCAGGTTTTGATGTTGAGAAAGATCTCCAGAAAGTAATGACAGAATCTCCCGGCAATTTGTACGACCATCGACGAGTCAGTGTTTCTAACAAGTGTAATGGACGCAAGGTCAAGTCACCCAGGAAACCAAGGCCACAAACTGACCACCATTTTAAAACTAACAATTTTTTCTTTGTTCAGAACAGGAACAGAACAATTTTAGGAAACAGTTCGTGAAAAGACGAACACCACCAAGTGAAGTTCTCAAATCCTTAGTTTTATTCTAATATACATGTAATCATGTTATTCTTAGTTTCATTATAGGTAATTAATACCCTATCTTCAACACGGGGTACCACATCCCCTGGTCGTATTACTTTTTTCCTACATAGGGTACGACATTCCCTAGTAGAATCTAAGTGAGCCATGAGCTTCACTTTATTGCCTACATAGGGTACGGCATTCCCTAGTAGAATCTAAGTGAGCAATGAGCTTCATTTTATTTCCAACACAGAGTACTACATCCCCTAGTTGCATTTCTTATTGCTAACATAAGGTAAGACATTCTCTAGTAGCATCTCCGTGGGCCATCAGCCTCACCTTATATCCAACACAGGGTACTACATCCCCTGGTTGCATTTCTTATTGCTAACATAGGGTACTACATCCCCTAGTTGCATTTCTTATTGCTAACATAGGGTACTACATCCCCTAGTTGCATTTTTATTTCTGCCTACATAGGGTACGACATTCCCTAGTAGAATCTTAGAGAGCCAAAAGCCTCATCTTATTGTCAACACAGGGTACTACATCCTCTGGTCGCATTATTTTCTGCCTACAAAGGGTACGACATTCCCTAGTAGCACCACAGAACGATGCAAGCATTATCGTATTGCCAACACAGGGTACTATATTCCCTGGCTGCATCTTATTGCCAAAACAGGGTACTACATCCCCTGGCTGCATTTATTTTTTGCCTACATAGGGTACGACATTCCCTAGTAGCATTTCAGAGCGCCACGAGCGTCATTTTGTTTCAAACATAGGGTACAACATTCCCCAGTATCATCTCAGAGAGCCATGAGCCTCGTCTCATTTCCAAACACACGGAACTACATCCCTTGGTTGCATTTTATTGCCAGCATAGGGTACGACATTCCATAGTAGCATCCTATAGTGCCACGAGCCTCATCTTATCGTCAACATAGGGTACTACATCCCCGGTGTCACGACCCAAATTCCTATTCAGGTCGCGATGGCGCCCAACACCGAAGTTAGGCAAGCCAACACTAGTTTGCTAACGAAATTACTTAAATTAATGAGATGTTCAAATACTTGTCCAGTTTTAATTTAAGCAGTCCTTAAACGAAAGTGAGGAAGTGAGGCAAAGTGATTTAAAGTAACTCAAAAATCGTTTGCCAGCATAAAACAGAGTAGCATAATACTAGTGAATCAACTACGTGTGCCAAGACCTAGTGTCACAAGTCCACAGGCGACTAGTGGAATATACAAAATAAACAAAATAGATATATAACTAACTAGAAGGGTAGACAGAATATCAAACAATAATGGAAACTCCACAGTGCTGCTGAGGAACACCAGGAAGAGCAGCTCACTGTGTAGTCTAATCCAGATGGATCCCTCAGTGACGGACACCGGAATAGTGACCAGGTGCAACAGCCTCAGAAACTGTATATTAATTAAGTACAGAAGTGTAGCATGAGTACATATAAACAAATATGTACTCAGTGAGTATCCCGTCTAAACTCGAAGAAGTAGTGACGAGAGGTAAACGTGATACTTACTAGGGTCAATAACCAATAACATGGATAAGTAAGGCTAGACAGAAAAGTAGTCATGAAAATACACTGCCTGGCCTACAGGGGTTCCGCACCTGCGGCTCGAGGACCGCACCTGCGGTCTCGCGCCTGCGAGCTGGGGATCGCACCTGCGAAGTTGGACGGGAAAGACTGGGCCCGCACCTGCGGAGCTGGAGACCGCACATCCGGCTTCGCTCCTGCGAAATTGGGTCCGCACCTGCGGAATTCCCGCACCTGCGAGGCTGGGACCGTAGAAGCGGTCCTGTACCTGCGACTGGGCAACCACACCTGCGGTCACACCAGAAACAGGTGCACCAGCAACTATTTTAGCTGGTTTTTGACCTCGTGCAGTGTCCGGAAGGCACTTGGGCCCACCCGAGCCGCCCTGCAATTATACCAATAAGTCCTAAATCATATTACGGACTCGCTCGAGCCTTCGGAACACCCAAAACAACGCTAAAACTCAAAATCACCCCTCAAAACCCCTAGGATCAAACTTAAGAATTTCTAAGTTCTTGAATTCGGTTTCAATGCGCCGAACCGACCTATACCACTCGGAATGACACCAAATTTTGAACGCAAGTCATGAATGACATAAAGGAACTATTACTGGTCTCGGAAATTCCGTTCGGACCTCAATAACATAAAATCACGTTCCAAACCAAATTTCAAACTTAAGGAAACTCTATTTTGCTATTTGGTGTCGAAATGCTCCCGGGTCATCCAAAACCCATTCCGGACATACGTACAAGTCCGAAATCATCATACGAAGCTACTAGAATTGTCGAAACTCGATTCTGAGGTCGTTTACTCAAAATGTTGACCGAAGTCAAACTTTGCTTTAAAAGCCAACCTTTAGGAACCAAGTGTTCCTATACTATTCTAAACACTTCCAAATCCCGAACCACCCATCCCCGCAAGTCACAAATCACGATAAGCCGCTACGGGAAGTCTTATTTAAGGGAACGGGGTCCGAATACGCAAAACAACTGGTCGGATCGTTACACCCGGTTGCCTTCATTCTTGTTAACACTATGTACGACATCCCCTATTATTTATAATATAAAAAAAAGAGGTGTCTTTTTCAATTCTTTATTCTGCAATAGCAAAGATAGTTTAATGTGTTTTCAATAACTCACAAAATATTTTTAGTGCAAACTAGGGCAGAAATGTTTTGTTTGTGATGGCTTGTAGGTTTTTCTGCAAAGCATGGATTGGATGTGCAAAAAATAATATTCCAGTTCTTGCCGAAGAAAATGGAATTTTTGATCTCAATACCAACCTCAACCAGCTTTGATATAATGTATACGTAAACACAAGGTCTCAAGATCCATCTTCTCATCATCTGACAAAGGAACAAGCTTGTGAGAGTATTTCATAGTCTGTTACATCAAGAGCACCAAGTTTCAGTCTAAAGCCAATAGGACAAAACAACTCAAGAATCAAGACAAGACTCGAGAAGGCATTTAGATAGAAATTTTGTAACTCTTAGATTTCAAGATATGTAATTTTCTTTTTATTTTGATGTAATAGTAGGAACTGCAGATCGGAACCTCGACGGAACTGCAGATCGGAACCTCGACGGAACTTCGATCGACTCTCCATCTAAGCATACTCCATTATTCTTCTTCCACTTTAACTACACGTGACCTGATTCCCCTATAACCCGGGATATGTAGGCTGCTTAAAACCAAGGCTCGGTCACATCTTTTTCTTTATCTTCTTTTCCTTTTTAAATAATAGTGAGGTCAACAATCAGTCACCTTGTTCATTTTCTTTTCCTGAAAACTCTTCATGTTTCCAAGCAAAGAGGGGCATGCTGTGAACAACTAATTTTTGACCACACCCAAATTATATATTATTTTAGTGTAAATATTTTATTTTGTTTTGTTTTGGATCTAATATTGATGTTTAAAGTATTATATTACTCTTAAAATATTTTATTCGATTTAATTAGAAAAATAAATATACTCACATTCTTAACGTATAGATTTTATTTTTTCTATTTACAAAATAAATCATAAATATATTGTCACGACCCGAAATCCCACCTTCATGCCTTGATGGCGCCTAACGTTGCACCCACTAGACAAGCCAACGTTTGAACTAAATAAACTCATTTACCACTAAAACGAACAAGATAACTAATGCAACGGTGGTCAACAATATGAAAGTTAACTAAGTTCAAAATAATATAGCAAGCTTCGAAAATAAAACCCATAAATATAACCCAAAACTGGTGCCACATACTCACGAACTGTCTATGAGATTACTAAATACAATGGTCTGAAAATAAGTACATATGACTGTCTTTGAAACTATAGATAAGGCAGAACTGAAAGAGAAGGGTAGAAGGTGACGCCAAGGCCCACGAACGTCTGCGGGTCTACCTCGATGTCTCCTGAATGGACTGATGGAATGCTCCCTCCGTCAGTGCCCACCAGGTCCGACTGCGTAATCTGCACAACATAAAGAAGTGCAGGTGTAGCATCAGTACAACCGACCCCATGTACTGAGTAAATGCCAAGCCTAACCTCTGCGAAGTAGTGACGAGGCTAGGACCGACATCAATATATAGACCTGTACAATTTTACCTAATGACAGGAAAATATCGACGGAAATAAAGAAGTAAATACATATACGGGGAGAACATGCTGGGGATAAAAGGGACAACAAATACTAGCATAGTAGAATAGGGTAACAACTGAAATGTAAAAGTAAAAGCAGGAATTTAACGTCTCAGAACAGATAGTGAACAACAAAAGGCACGGCATGTCCCCTCGTGCATAATCTCACAATCACTCGGCACGGAATGTCCCCTCGTGCATAAATAGTAAAATCACTCGACACAGAAAGTCCCCTCGTGTAATAAATAATACACAATCGGCAAGAAATTTCCCCTCATGCAATAAATAATAAACAATCGGCACGACATGTCCCCTCGTACGATACATAATAAACACTCGGCACGGCATGTCCCCTCGTGCAATAAATAATAAACAATTGGCACGGCATGTCCCCTCGTGCGATAAATAATAAACAATCGGCAGGGGCATGTCCCCTCGTGCGATAAATAATATATATAAAAAACAACAATATAATGTGAAAACTAATAATAAGAAATCTCAAGTGTACAAAAATACTCAATAAAATTCTATCATCCCGGCAAGGGACTCAGCTATAACCAAACTCGCTCAGAAGTGTAATTTCAACAGTAAGAGCCTTAACTGAAAGATTAATCAATAATTCCTCACATCATGAAACAACATCAATGTATCACTTCTAAATCACCAATTATTCACAGTACAGAGAATATCAAGAACACGGTATAATTCATCACAATTGACTCACGGGCATGCTTGACCGCAACATATAGGTACTCGTCACCTCACCTATACGTTGGACATGAATTACACATAGCAAATAAGACTCTATACCTATTCCCTCAAGCTAAGGTTAGGCCAAACACTTACCTCGGCTCCAAAATGCAAGTCAAGCCTCAATCACAGCCTTTCCTCTCGAATCCAACTCCGAATCGATAATATCTAGACATAATCGATTTATTAACATCAATAATTACTCAATAAACCATTTCCAAAGCCTAATTATACATTTTCTATCATCCTTCCAAAAATACCAAAATTTGACCCCGGGACCTCACGCTCGAATCTCGAAAATTCTCGAAGGAATCACTCACCCATTGTCACGACCCCAAATCCTTAACATGCCTTGATGGAGCCTATCGTGGAACTAGGCTAGCCAACCATCACATTACTACGCACTTGTTCTCATTTAAAAGTTCATAATGCAAAAATAAACAGCAATTCAATAAAGAATAATTTATATAAGTCTAGCGCCCCCAATAATGAACTAAACAACTCTAAACAACCTCCCAGAACTGGAGTCAATAGTCATGAGCATCTAAGAATAAATAAATCTAACTCTGCTAAAACTATAATAGATGTCTCCGAATCAAATACTAAATCTAAATAGGGAAGGGAAATGGAGAAGTTGTGGACGCTGGACAGCTACCTCGAAATCCCATGAAATGCTGCTATCGAGCCTGCGTCAGCTACTGCTGCGAGCTAGTACCTGTATCTGTGCACAGAGGCACAAGGAGTCTTTATGAGTACGCCAACTCAGTAGTAATGAAAATAAATCACAGTCTGAGTAATATAAAACACACAGTACAGATACACAATTCAACAAAACTAGTAACACACCAAGTCACCATGTAGTATTCATCAAATAAATAAGTTCAAAATCAGTTTCCAGAAAACCTTTGAAACAAGTGCAATATCAATATATTTCAGTAAAATTCTCAGTAAAAACCAGTGTGAAAACGAAGTAAATCATGGTTTGAAAAATCAGTAAAACTTTTCATAAAACTGCCCCTCGGGCCATAATCATTTCTCGTAACAATATTTTTCAGTATCAGCCCATCAGGCAACCTCACAATCACTCTGCCCATCAGTAACCTCACAATCACTCTGCCCATCAGGCAACCTCACAATCACTCTGCCTATCAGGCAACCTCACAATCTCTCTGCCCATCAAGCATCCTCACCATCACTCATCATAAGCCCCGCAGGCATCACTCTATCGGTACTGGCGCTCACTGGGGTGTGTACAGACTCTGGAGGGGCTCCTACAGCCCAAGCGCTATAATAAGCCACAGCATGGCATAAATCTCACACAATATAGGCCAGCACCCTGACTCATATCATATCATCCTCACATTATAGGCCAGCATCCTCACTCAGTCAGACACTCTCAATTTGCCCTGTAGGCCATAAATATGTCGGGTTCTCGACCCAAAATAGCGTTTCATTTTCAAGAAGTAGTATCAAAATACTCTGAGTGCCAAAACAATATCACATAAAATACTGAGCGAAAAATCATAACATACCAGTGAGGAAAATATAGTAAACACATCCCGCAAGGGGTAAACAGATCGGCACTAGGCCCCAAACATGGCTTACAGCCCAAAACATATCATAATATATAAATATTATTTAAGCAAAGTCTTAAAAATTGGTTTCGCACCTCAATAGTCGCCTAAATAGGAATGATGTTTCCAAAGTTTCCAACTTTTCATTTCAAAACCCGTGAAAGGGTGCATAGTCCGGGGTTTCATACCCTCAGGACAGGATTTAAAGACATTACTTACCTCAAAACTAGCCCGAAATTATTCCACAACCCGCTTGCCTCTAGAATCAACCTCTGAAGTCTCAAAATCTACCAAGTTCAGATTTTTATCATCAACATATGCTTAAGGAATAAATTCCAATTGAAAAATATCGAATTTACCTCAAAAATCCGAATTCAGTCAAAACTCGACCCCCGGGCCCACGTCCCGAAACTCAGAAATTCTTATATGAAAGTGTTCTTCGTCTTCTCACGAGTCCGTACATATAAAGAACACCAAAATCGGAGTTCGTTTGACCCCTCAAATCGACCCCTGAAGGTCTCATAATCTCACGCCTTAAAACCCAATTTTTCTACTGATTTTCCATGAATTTACACTGGTTTACGTTCTATAATCACCCATAATCAAGTTTTAATGACTAGAATACTTACCTCAATGAAGAACAAGTATTTCCCTCTTCAAAATCGTCCCCAAGAGCTCTTTTCCGTACAACAATGGTGAAAAATAAGGTTTAAGTCGCGGAGGGTTTATTATATATTTTCTGAATAGGTATTTCCGCACCTGCGACTTACTTACTCGCACCTCCGGCATTGCAGGTGCGATGCTCCTTCCGCACCTGCGATCTCCCCTGAAGTCTCCCAATTTCCTCTCCTGCGATGCACCTTCCGCACCTATGATCTCGCAGGTGCGACAACTTCCTCGCACATGCGGACCACTCCCCACTCAGCCAAATCTTGCACCTGCGGAGCCCAGTCCGCTCTTGCGGAACCGCACCTGCGGCTCCCTTTCCGCAGGTGCGAAAACACCAGCAACAGCAATGTGCAGATTCACTAAAATCACTCCAAACTTCCCGTTAACTACCCGAAACCATCCCGAGCCCCTCGGGACCCCAACCAAACTTACCAACACGTCCCATAACATCATTTAAACTTAGTTGCACTCTCAAAACACCAAATTTTCATCGGATTCAAGCCTAAGAACTTTGATATTTCTAAAATCCACCAACGATGCCGAAACTATCCAAATCAACTCCGATTGACCTGAAATTTGCAGACAAGTCCAAACTGACATTATGAACCTGCTCCCACTGTCAGAACTCCATTCCGACCCCGACAACCTATTTTCCATTGTCGACCAGAAATCGCCAAAAACTAACTTTCGCCAATTCAAGCCTAATTCTACACCGGGCATCATAAAATTATTTCGGACACACTCCTAAGTCCCAAATCACCTAACGAAGCTATTCGAGTTATAAAATTCACATTCCGAAGTCGTTTACCCATAAGTCAACTCTCAGTTGACTTTTCTCACCTCAAGACTAGTTTTAAAGGCTAATTGACTAAACTCTCACTACAACTATTTTGAGTTCAAGCCTATCAACTCTAATACATCAATTACATTATAACCAATCTATAACAAGTCAATAACAATAATTATAATGCAGGTTTCACGTAACGACGGATCGGGTTATTACACTCATAGCCTAAGGATCATTAATATGAAGTTCCCACTTGAATTCATAGCATTAAACGGACAATACGCAAATTTTCTCAAGAACCCTAAATTTATTACCCAATTATTGATTTTCCATCAATTTAGTAGGTAATCCCATTAATAATCCATGCATGAAACTAGTATTAGGAAGGAATTAACTTACCTTAACCGTAGCTAGGCCGTGGTGTGTTCTTCCCAAGCTCACAAGTTCTAATGATGGTGGGAAATAAATGAGAGGGGTGAAATACCGAGTTTTGAAGAATATATACTGCCTGGCCTACAGGGATTCCGCACCTGCGGCTCGAGGACCGCACCTGCTGTCTCGCTCCTGCGAGCTGGGGCTCGCACCTGCAGAGGGATTACCGCACCTGCGGTTCCGCTCCTGCGGACCTTTGTCCGCACCTGCGAGAATGGGGGACCTCACCTGTAGTCGCACCTGCGATGCTTGAGACTGCATGAGCGGTCCCGCACCTGCGACTGGGCAACCGCACCTGCGGTCACACCAGATCAGGTGCACCAGCAGTTGCATCAGCTGGTGGTTTAGCCCCGTTTAATACCCCGGAGGCACCTGGGCCCACCTGAGCCCCCGTCAAAATAAACCAACAAGTCCTAAATCATAATACGGACTCGCTCGAGCCTTCGGAACACCCAAAACAACGCCAAATCTCAAAATCACACCCCAAAACCCCTAAAACCATAACTTAAGAAACTTCAAGTTCTTGATTCTATAACGATGCGTCGGACCGACCAATACAATTCGGAAAGACATCAAATTTCGCAGACAAGTCATAAATGACATAACGAAACTATTCCCGGTCTCGGAATTTTATTCGGACCTCGATATCATAAAATCACGTTCCAAACCAAATTTCAAATTTAAGGAAATCCTTATTTCTATATCGGGCGCTGAAACGCTCCACGGTTATCGAAAACCCGTTCCGAACATGCGCTCAAGTCCGAAATCATCATATGAAGCTACTGACACCGTCGGAATTCGATTCCGAGGTTGTTTGCTCAAAATGTTGACCGAAGTCAAACTTAGCCAAATAGGCCTACCTTAAGGAACCAAGTGTTCCTATACCGCTCAAAGCACTTCCAAATCCTGGACCACCAGTCCCCGCAAGTCACAATCACAAGAATCCGCTATGGAAAGTCTTATTTAGGGGACGGGGTCCGGTAACACGGGTTCACATCAAAATTCGTTTTCAAAAGCCCTTATTATTTTCAGAAAATAATTTTCTTTAAATATTCATTTCTCGGACCTGGGGCCTCGGAATTCCATTCTGGGCATACGCCCAAGTCCCATATTTTCCTACGGACCCTCCGGGACTGTCAAGTCACGAGTCCGGGTCTGTTTACCAAAAATGTTGACGAAGGTCAACTTTAATCAATTAATTATTATAAATTCAACTTTTATCAAATTTTCACATAAAGGCTTCCCGGCTACGCGCCCGGGCTACGCACGCACATCGAGGTGAGATTAACGGAGGGCATCGGGGCCTCGAAACACAGTTTTTGTTAAATTTACACAGGATGACCTTTTGGGTCATCACATATATGTATATAAGAGTCACTAATAAAAAAAAAAAAAAAAAAAAAAAAAAAGAAAATTTCTCCAAAAAACCTACCCATCCCCTCACGCCACCTCCCCCCAAAAGTCCTAACTCCCTCACATCCCTTTCCCCACTCTCTCACATGATATGCATACTACAATGCACGTTCCCCACTCCAAATGGGGGGAACAAGAACAAACTACTATAATGATACTTATAAAGACAAAAGAAAAGAAAAACAGGAGGTGGAAGGCAACGAAGTGGAGAGAGAGAAAAGAAAAGATTTGGAAAATACCCAAAGAGAGAAAATTATTCAGAGATTGCATTAGCTTTTAAGAGAGGGTTTCATTTCTTCATCTTTAAAAAAAAGGAAACATAGGAAGAAGACATGAAGTCTAGATAGAGCAAAAAAATACGAGTCGATATTCGAGTCACTGTTAGTATTGCGATTTCACTCGAGGATTTCAGTTCTTATTACGGTTTCTAAATCTAATTGTTGTTGTATTTATATTCACTATTGTAAACTTTGTATGGAGGTTCTTTCTATCATATATTGAAGAAGATTTGCATCCCCAGGTTACTTTCTACTCTTTACATTTTATTTTTCATTCCTTGAAGTGTTAGTAATTTGAGTTAAAAGTTGTTAAAAGATCATACAATAATTTATGAAAAGAAATACTTACAATTTTGGATGTTTATACTTTTAATCACTGGCAGAATTGCATCTCCATGTTATTTAAATTTCTTCACTTGAGTGTCAATCATGATACTGAAAGTTGTTATATTTTTGTCTAGATTCTAACTAGTATCCAATAATATTTTCTTAAACTCCATTTCCATGTTAATCTATTAGTGTTGGACGAGGGATCCTAACGAACTAATATTTAGTCAAATTTATTTGTTTAGTAGAATATAATGGCAATTGAGGTTGTAGACTTCAAATGTTTGAAAATTTCAGAGAACACAAAGAGAGGTCTCATTATGCATTAATTTTCAATAGATTCTTTTATCATTTGGAGAATTATTTAATGTAATATGCTACTTTCGGGATTTAATCATGAAGTTACATTTTAAAATTGTATTTAGATGAAATATATTATTTAGGTCAATGATTAATTTTAGTGTAGTTTAATTAGTAAAATTGAACTTTTATTAAAGATAAATAAATGGAATACTCTAAATACGCTAGAAATACTTTAGTTGTACTTTAAAATATGATCCCATGTGTTCATACCTGAACCTTGGATTCTTCTGTTTGAGTAATAAAGGGGTCATGTGCGCATTCTCGTGTCTTGATGCCTTTAAATTTAAAAATAATTATATTTTAACCATGTGTACATTCCGTATATTGGCTTAACATCTAACTTCAATGAAATACCTTGTGTGCGTATCGCATCTGGGTCCAAATAATTACTAAAAAATATAAAATAAATTAAGCGATAATAAATAAGTC
The DNA here is from genome assembly GCA_005239495.1 of Nicotiana undulata. Lineage (NCBI taxonomy): Eukaryota > Viridiplantae > Streptophyta > Magnoliopsida > Solanales > Solanaceae > Nicotiana > Nicotiana undulata. The sequence continues at coordinate 23,435 of ML245341.1, forward strand.
ATAATCCAATAAAATACAAGATTAACCAAAAATTGATTTAAGCCTTACAATAGTCAATAAAAGAGACCGTGTTAGAACCACGGGACTCGAGGGATGCCTTAAACCTTCCCCTCGGTCAACAGAATTCCTTACTCAGTCTTCTATTTTCGTAGACCATAAATTAGGAGTCAAATCTTCCTTTTGATAAGGGATACAATAAACGGTGACTTGGCACACCAAAACTCAATTCCAAGTGGCGACTCTAAATAATAAATAATCTCTTTTCAAAATATCACTTTAATTGGAAAAACGCTTCTAACTCAATCTCGTAATAGGGTTGCGTGGAAAAAAAGAGGTGTGGCACCAAGTATAAAGCCTGAAGAACCACAAAAAACAACAAATTTCTATCTTCCAAAAATAGCTCCAAACACAGCTAATAGAAGGGGTTAACGATTGCAAAGCGTAGAGATTGCGTTTCTAGGCACGGGGGCAAACTTTAACGATAAAAATCGCTACAAATGCACCTTAATCACTCAATAACACCATGGGACCTTCTCTTCATCTTGATCACTGTTTTAGGACTAAAATGAAATGTTTTGGGGTCTTAAAAGTCAAATTTGCCGACTTATACCACTTGTTTGACCCGACCCGATTTGCGACCCGGTTTCAGCCCAAACAGTCCGCGGTAAAACAGTCATAACGTTTTACTCCGATGTCTATTTGATTTGAGGTATTTTTGGTTCCGAACTAGACTCGTAGAACTTCGATTCGGTGGTTTGTGGGTCCCATAACTATTTATATATTGGGAGAAATGATATGATATATTTGACCCAAAGTTTAGAAAATTTATTAGAGAAATTTACGATAATTTTTGCCGACCTTTATTTCGCAGTTTGCTTGACTCCAAAACTTAACATGTGAACAATGTGATATTATAATACCTCATAACACATTATTCTTAGCATATTAGACACTCTTAGTCTTATCCCACAGGTGAAAGTTAACTTAAACCTTCCGAACGTGCGGGATGCTACCCGAGCCATTTCTTTAACCACGAACCTTTGTTTAAGGGATTCCTTTGACCTAATGCTTTAGTATAGTTACTTTATATTACCACACATTTTTAGTCTTATTCTCCCAATGTGATATACCCAATCATATATACATAATATAACCACGCCACGTTACGTATATTACGTAAGAGAAGAGAAACAAAATACATGGGGTCTCACAGTCTCCCCCCCCCCCCCCCAAAAACACTCCCCCCAAAAGGGGGCAAACAAANGGTCAAGTCAATTTCTTGGTTTCATTTCTTTTCCACTAATACGTTATTTGCGAGGCTATATTTGTTACATTTGCAAAACATTAATCAAATTCTAAATATTCCAACTACTAGGCTTCGTATAGCTATCTCGCAATAAGAAATTTAAATTGCACTTTCAAGTCATTTAAAATCCAATTAAGTTGTTGTAAAGAAACAATTGCCAATTATTTAAATGCGACTCACCTTAAGTCATAAATAGGTGGGGGTACTTCTTCCTCATTTCCTCCTCAGCTTCCCAGGTCATTTCCTCAATGTTGTTATTTCGCCATAACACTTTCACGGAAGCCACGTCTTTAGTTCGAAGCTTTCTTACCTGCCGATCTAAAATAGCTACTTGTACCTTTGCATAAGATATGTCTTCAGCAATGTGAATATACTCAATGGGCGTAATACATGAAGGATCTCCAATGAACTTCCGCAACACTGATACATGAAACACAGGATGGACTGCTTCCAATTCTGAAGGAAAATCAAGCTCGTATGCGACCCTACCAATCCTCCGAATAATCTTATACGGTCCAACATACCTGGGTCTGAGCTTCCCCTTCTTTCCAAATTGCATGACGCCCTTCATAGGCGATACTTTCAGGAAAACCCAATCTTCTACATCAAACTCTAAGTCTCGTCGTCGAACATCTGCATAAGACTTCTGCCGACTTTGTGCTGTACGCAGCCGGTCTCTGATAAGTTTTACCTTTTCCATTGCTTGCTGGACTAAATTAGGACCTAGCAACTCTACCTCCCCGACCTCGAACCAACCGATCGGCGACCTACACTTCCGCCTGTATAGTTCTTCGTAAGGAGCCATCTGAATACTAGCTTGGAAGCTGTTATTATAAGCGAACTCAATAAGAGGAAGATGACCATCCCAACTTCCTTTAAAATCTAGCACGCAGGCACGTAACATATTCTCAACTGTCTGAATAGTACGCTATGCCTGTCCATCAATTTGTAGATGAAAAGCGATGCTAAGATTTACCTGCGTGCCTAGACCCTTCTGAAAAGATTTCCAAAAATGTGTTGTAAATTGAGCCCCTCGATCAGAGATAATAGATAATGGCACTCCGTGAAGGCGAACAATCTCTCGAATGTAAAGCTTGGCATAATCCTCGGCTGAATATGTCGTCCTGACTTGCAGGAAATGAGAAGATTTTGTAAGCCTATCAATAATTACCCGAATAGAATCATACCTCTGTGGAGTGCGAGGCAAACCAGTGATGAAGTACATATGTATCATGTCCCATTTCCGCAATGGAAGCTCAATATACTGAGTTAGGCCTCCAGGCCTCTAATGTTCGGCTTTAACTTGCTGGCAGTTGGGACATTGAGCTACCATCTCCGATATATATTTTTTCATTCCATTCCACCAATAGATCTGTCAAAGATCCCAATACATCTTTGTCGCTCCAGGGTGAACTTCATATCTAGAATAGTGGGCCTACGAAAGAATCTTGGCACAGAGCTCTCCGACTGTCGGTACACATAAGCGGACCTGGTATCTAAGGACTCCATCTCCAGTTAGCTCAAACAAAGGTTGTCGCGTTTGTGGAATACTTTCCCTCAGTTTTATAAGCTCAGGATCCTCGTGTTGTCGCTCTTTCACTTCAGTAACAAAAGAAGATTTTGCCGTATTCTGAATGAGAATGCGTCCTCCCTCTACGTCCAAACACACCTGCAAACTAGCTAGCTGGCATAGATATCTGGTCATCTTGACCTTATCAGCTTCAACATGGCTTAGACTACCCATGGACTTCCGGCTAAGGGCATCAGCAACAATATTAGCTTTGTCGGGATGATATAAAATATCAACATCATAGTGCTTTAGTAATTCTAGCCATCTTCTTTGTTGTAGGTTCAACTCCCTCTGTTTAAATAAATATTGAAGGCTCTGGTGGTCGGTGAAAACATCAATATGAACCCCATATAGATAATGCCGCCAAATCTTTAGGGCAAAGACATCTATGGTTAACTCAAGATCATGCGTAGGATAGTTCTGTTCATGTTTCTGCAACTTTCAAGAGGCGTACGTGATAAACTTACCATTCTGCATAAGAACACAAAGCCTAGGCCAATTCTCGAGGCATCACAATATACAACATAACCCTCGGTGCCATCCGGAAGAGTCAAGACAGGTGCCGTAGTAAGCCTTTTCTTTAGCTCCTGAAAACTTTGTTCACATGCCTCAGTCCACTGAAACTTAGCTCCCTTATGTGTCAGTTTCGTCAATGGTGCAGAGATAGAGGAAAATCCCTCCATAAACCTTCAGTAATACCCTGCCAAGCCTAAAAAGCGATGAACCTTTGTCAGATTACAGGGCCTCGGCCAAGTCATCACAGCTTCAATCTTTTGGCCATCAACCTTGATACCATCGCCGGTAATAACATGACCAAGAAAAGCTACAGAAGTTAGACAAAATTCATATTTAGAGAATTTACATATAACCTGTATTCCTAGAGAGTCTGCAATACAGCTCGCAAGTGGTCTGCATGCTCGGCTTCCGATCGTGAATATATCAGGATGTCGTCATTAAACACAATCATAAATTCATCGAAGAATGGTTTGAATACCCGGTTCATAAGATCCATAAAGGCTACTGGGTCATTTGTAAGCCCAAAAGACATGACAAGGAATTCAAAATGGCCATACCTCGTCCTAAATGTTGTTTTTGGGATATCAATATCCCTGACTCGTAGCTGATGATAACCGGATCGCAAGTTGATCTTCAAAACGCATTTGGCACCTTGTAACCGGTCGAACAAGTCATCAATCCGTGGAAGAGGATACTTATTCTTGATAGTGACTTTATTTAGTTTCCTGTAGTCAATACACATCCGCAAGGAGCCATCTTTCTTTCGAACAAAGAGCACCGGAGCACCCTATTGGGATGTACTTGGCCTAATAAAGCCTTTATCGAGAAAGTACTTCAGTTGTTCCTTCAATTCCCTTAGCTCTACATGAGCCATTCTATAGGGAGGAATGGATATAGGCTGCATATCAGGTAGCAAATCTATAGCGAAATTGATTTCCCTTTCGGGGGGAATTTCTGGAAGCTCGTCAGGGAATACCGTCGGGAATTCATTCACAATAGGAATCGACCGAAGAGTCGCTGGATCCTTATCTATATCCCTGACATGAACGATATGGTATATACTGCCTTTAGCAATAAACTTCCGAGCCCTAAGGTATGAAATAAACTTACCCTTGGGCGTTGCTGCATTACCTTTTCATTCAAGGACATGCTCACTAGGAAAATGAAATCAGACCAACTTTGCACGACAATCAATATTAGCATAACAAGCTGCCAACCAATCCATACCCATAATGACATCGAAGTCTAGCATAACCAATTCCACAAAATCAACAGGGGTTGGACGATTATTAATAAACATTGTACAACCTCGATAGACATAACTAGCTACAATAGAGTCGCCAACTGGCGTAGACACCTCAACTGATTGTGGCAACAACTCAGATCTCATGTCAAGCTTACCAGCAATAAATGGAGTAATATATGAAAATGTAGAGCCGGGATCTATCAAGGCGTAAATGGCATAAGAATGTATTGTCAATATACCTGTGACNGTAAATGGAGTAATATATGAAAATGTGGAGATGGGGTTCTATCAATGCATAAATGGCATGAGAATGTATTGTCAATACACCTGTGACAACATCTGGGGATGCCTCTGAATCTTGTCGGCCTGTGAGTGCATAAAAGCGGTTTTGGCCACCACTAGAACCTGAGGTGTCTCCTCCACCTCTACCCCTACCACGACCCTGAGTAGGTTGCGGACCTGTTCGGGGAGCACGGACTGAGGGAGAAGAGGCTTCTATGGATCCTGAAGGCTCAGCTGGTGCACTTCTGCCTAACCCCGGGCACCGGCTAATAAAATGTCTTGTTTGCCCACAATGATAACATGCACTTGAACCCTCTCTACACTGCCCGGTGTGCAACTTACTACACTGAGTACATGGAGGAGTAGTCTGTCTCATTTGTTCGGAATGCTCCTGTCGACGGCCCTCAGGCTAGCCTAAGCTCTGCCCAGGTCCTGACTGAATATAACGATCAAACCGCTAGCCCTGCATCTGTGGTGGGAAACTACCTGCTGACCGAGGTGGATATCGATGGAGTTGGGGCCTAAAATCACCTCGTGGCTCCCTATAAGACCCCATAGTACGAGCCCTCACTCTGCTCCCTATCCTTGCGAGTATCACGAATCCGACGGGAAAGGTCCTCTGTAGTCTGAGCGAAAGCCTCTATGCGGGAAATATTTACATCATCCGATAGGGATGCTACCCTACAGTATATAATCAGATGATCCCCCAAACCATCCACATAATGATGAACTCTAGCCCTCATGGTACGTACGATATCTGGTGCATACCTTGCCAAAGAATTAAACTTATGGCTATAATCCCTCACACTCATATCCCCCTGCTTCAGGCTAAGAAACTGGTCAAGACGGGCCTCCCAAACCTCTTGTGGCAAATAATGGGCTAAAAAGCCTCAGAGAAGTCCTCCCACTCTGCTGGCGGAGCATCAGGTCCTCTATATCTCTCCCATGCCTCATACCATAGGACAGTTACATCACGTAGTCGAAAATAAGACAACTCCACATCCTCGGTGACGGAGGCATGCATCATGCTCAATACTCTATACATATGGTCTATAATGTCCTGGGGATCCTCATTGGAACTGGATCCTGTAAATAATGGAGGGGCCAAGTGAAGAAACTCTCGTACCGTTGAACTTCCTGTCCGATATCTCCGGGCATCTGCTCCCGACTCTAGTTGTCGCTCATGAATAGAAACCATCCTAGTCATCAACTGAACTGCCTCCCTCATCCCCTGCTCCCCAGTCGCTGATGTGGGGAACTGTTTAACCAAAGAGTGAGATTCCTTGACCAAAGCTATTTTAGGATAAACGCGGGTTACTAATAATCGAGTGAATAATATAATGAATAAAGGAATAATAAGTAGTATAGATGCAGAAAAGTAAAGCAGTTTGTATTCGAGAATTCAGATGATCCTATGAATTACAATTCTTCCCTTTTATATAGGGGCTTCCTAGCATAACGTTTTGGTTTCTGTAATGATTTCTCATTAATGGCTAATTATTACATTAATGAGGCGTTACAAAGGATCATCAAAGGATAATCGTTACTATTATGTAGGAGTTACATAACGTATAAGTCATTAACTGTTGATTTTCGAATCTATCCGTGGCTTTGTTTGGGTTATTTACGACCGCATCTCTTGTTCTTCATTGGGTTTCCCGTGGCTGATGCACTCATGGCTGACGAATCAATTCCGTGCCTGTCGAGTCAATCTCGCGCTCGTTCTTGTTGAGTTAATCTCGTACCTCTTTATAAAATCATGTCCATATGTGACGTTTTCTTTGGTCCACGTAGCTAGCTGAGTTGTCAGGTCTTGATTACGTGTGAGACTCTTTTTTACCAATACAGATAGTCCCCCCACTTACCAAATATTAATCGATAAATATATGGTAAGTGGATATGCATTTTATGGCGGGAATATTTTGTCGCTGCTTTGCTTCGTAACATTGTATCTTTTTATAAACACAGTCATCGTTTATCACTTCCATTAAATACTTCTTCCATGTGTCCTTTTCTGATTGGCTCTACAACGAATCCGCGCTTTTTAAGGCTTTTTGCAGGTATATAAGTCCCGAAGTGACTCTTTAATTGTGACTTTCCATCATTATTCTTCCATGTTTTGACGGTAGCCCTTATGTATAAATAGTCTTCTTCCTTTCTTTACTTTCACGGAACACTTCCATACTTAATTCCTCTTTTGCAAAGAATTTTCCTTTGTTTTCGTAAAGATGTCTTAATCAAACCAACCAGAAAAGGTTATAGACGTAGAGACTCTGGCATCTTCTTCTGCTCCATCTAGAAGCCGGAGAGGTGGTCGACTGAGGAGTCTTAGATCTGCCTCTACTAGAGGTTATTCTTCCCCTCTAGTTTCTCCTCCTTCCGCTAGGTCTTTGTTGTCCCCTAGAGCTAGGTATTCTCACTCTGTTTCTAAGAGTAAGGATGATATTCGTGAACCCAAAGTTGACAAAATTATTCCTGATGAGATAGTCTTTACAAGGGAAAATTCATCTATCTTTGAATAGTCTTATTCTTTGGAGAGTGTAGAGAAGTATGCGATAATTATTACTGAAGGTCACATTCCTCTTGTCCGCAGGGAGTGTTCTTTGGAGTCTAATGTTCCTATTCTTGTGCCGAATAATAATCATAGGATTATGTCTTACAAGACGGGTTATTCCTTCGTTTACACTTATCCTTTTACACTAGGATTTAAACCTCCCATAGACCCTTTTATCATCGAATTTTGCCGCTTCTTCAATATCTGTCTAGGACAAGTCGGTCCTTTAGTGTGGCGAGTAGTTTCTTGCTTGAGAGTTTTAGCTTCTAAGGTTTCAGTTCCCTTCACCTTCCACCATCTTATTCATTTATATTCTCCTGTCTTATTTCGTCAAGGGGTTTTTACTCTGGCTGCTCGGAGTAAAAGAGTTTTAGTAACCCCAGGTGACGATAAGGACAGAGGTTGGTACCTCAGGTACGTTGCCGTTCCCACTGCTGTTTTAGTTGGTGAAAACAATCTTCCCTTCCTTGAAAAGTGGAACCGTGCACGTAAGTACTTTTTGGTTCGTATCTATTTTCTTCATTTAGATTTGAATTGCATTTTTAATACCGCATCTATTTTTCTCTTCTTTTTCATCAATCATGAATACTGTCGAGAATGTCTCCGATATTCGTGATTGGGTAGAAAGAATGTTGTCTGCCGCTCATGTTGAAGAAAGATCTTGGAAGTACTTTTCCATGAAGTACAATTGGATTGTTAAGACCCACGGTAAGCGAAGTTTTTCTTACTTCCTGCCTTACCTGAGTTCTTTTTATTCTCATTTAATGTTTCCCTTTTTTCTTGATAGGGCTTTCTGCCCGTGGGGCATCTGGTTCGTCGCTCCCGAAGATGTCTTTGTCCCATGATCAGAGCATCCTTGTCAGTTCTTCGAAGAGAAAAGTCAGTGATCCCCATTCTGGAGGGGAAGAGGAAGAAGGAAGAGAGGGTGCTTTGGTGCACCAGTCGAGAAGAAGGCGAGTAGTTTCAGATGATGAATATGCTCCCAAGTCTCTTCCTTCCGTGTTGGCAATTAGGCCCTCTTCTTCCCGAGATAAATCTCAGTCCCCGGTTCAAGATCCTGCCGAGCGTCTTTTCCATGAGGGGTTTGAGCTTGACCCTGATGATGTTCCCTTAGCTACTATCTTTCCTGATTTTGCTGTTGTTTCTCATCCTCTTGCTATTACTGCCGCTCCTCTGTCCGTATCTGTTATTTCCTCAGCTCCTCATCCATCCGTATATGTTGATGTGCCCGTGGATCCCTCGGCTCCTCGTCTGTCCGTATCTGTTGCTGCTCCCTTCGTTCCTGCTTCCGTGCCTTCTCTTGTGGAAGTAGGGTCTTCCAGCAGGGAGATGCGGAGGGTTATAATTGAGGTTCCAGCCGGAGGGAGTCTTTTTAAGAAGACGGGTGAGCCTGATGTGTGGCTCAAACCTCTGATCGGCTCTGAAGAGAGGTCCAAACTTGACAGCCATTCAACTCTTACTTGGGCCAACGAAGTGGTGCACAATTCTTTGAAGGTATGCCTTTGAATTTTTCATACATACAATTTTCTTCGAATAACAGTTTAACATGTTTGATTGTTTTACTGTTTTTTGTAGACGCACCTTATTGGCTTAGAACTCATGAAGAGAGTTTCAAATTCAGAGAATGAGTTGAAAGAGCTGCGTGAGCTTCAGTTTGATTTTGACAATATGAAGGCACAATATGATGGCTTAAGGATAGACATGGATACTCTAGTGGAGGAAAGGCATACCTTAAAGGAGCAGTTGAGGATTGCTTCTACGGAGTTAGCAGTGGAGAGAGCTTCTTCCAGCCAGGTCAACAAGGACAAAGACATTCTTGAATCCTCATTTGCTGAACAGTTGTCGAAAGCCACGGAGGAAATCAGGAATCTAAAGCATATGCTAGGGCAGAAGGAGGAATACTCCAGTGAACTTGTACGGAATCTTTCCCAGACTCAAGAGGATCTTCCTGAAGCCCAGGTCAAAGTTCGAACTCTGGAGGAGTCAGTTGTACCTTTGAAGGTTGCCCTTGAAGCCGCCGAAGCTGAGAAGGATAGCTTAAAGATTGAAATTCAGGCATGGTCAAAGGATTATAGTGACCTTGAAGAGGCGACAACTGTTGACGTGAGTTGGGCGTATATGAGTTCTCGTCATGATACGTTAATGGAAATGGGCCAGGAGGGTTTCGACCTCAATGCTGAGATTGCTAAATCTAAAGAGGCCATGGAGAAGACCCAACGGGGTCTTGAAATTTCTCCATATGATGAAGCCCATGATCTTCAAGCAGCTGTCGTTCCTCCTCCTGAAGAAGTCAACTCTCCTCCTCTTCAAGAATGAAGATTTTGTTATCCCCACTCCCTTTCTTCTTATTTTTTATTTCTTTGGATTGATGTGGTTACTCCCAGCTCCATCGAGGGTAAGTTTGAAACTTTAAAGTCCCCAACAGACAACTTAGGGGCACAAAAAATGTAAATACTTATGTGGCTAAGTACTAGTTAGTACTTAGTTTTTGACTTAGCCGCTTATTTTAGTTTCAATACAATCTCGAGACTTTTTGCTATGAGTTTGAATGTTACTCTTTTAAGTCGATTGTATGTATTGCTTTTCTGATGTTTTTGTTTGTACCTCTTAGCGTTTTTGCATGAAAAATGCATATTTCACTTTGAACCTTTTCACAGTAGGTGTAATGTTCGTATAAATTTTTAGCCTTTGTTTGTGACAGGCTTTGTTTATGAGTTAGGGCCCTTTTTGATTAATACTTAATGAAGAAGACGTCTCAACTTCATTAGAATGCAATAGAGTGATAGGCATTTCTCACATGTTTAAGAATGTTTTTGTGAGAAGTTTTTATTTGAACTTTCACAATATTTTACATGTGTTATGATTATCATCTAAGACTCATGTTGCAACTGTTTTGTTTTAACAGATTTGATAATCACTTGTATTTCGCAACTGTTTTTCATAGGTAACAGTTTTTTTGAGTTAATACAAGGGGATAACTGTTTTTCATTAGTAACAGTTTTTGTAAATGTTGGTTTTTTACCCATAACTGTTTTTATTTGCAACAGTTTTATAACAAGTATGAGAGAAATGTATTGTGATTCGTAACTGTTTTATTTGATAACCGTTTTGAGAATAAATGCAAGGGTTATGATCTTTCATCCGTTACTGTTTTATTTGAATAATATTTTTCTACTTGAGTACAAAGATTTCATAACTGTTTTTTGATTATAACAGTTTTTTGACTAAGTACAATGATGATGATCTTCTATCCCTAACTGTTTTTTTTTCACAACAGTTTTTGTATAAGTGTAAGATGTACATTTTTTCGTTGTAGCTGATACTTTGCCTTTTAACCTGAACATGGTTCGAAGGTTTTTTCGAGTAGGCTTTGTAATTCTTGTGCTGGAGTCTTCAGTTCTTTTAGTTTTGCTCGTATCACTTGACTTGTTGGGTAAATAGTTCCTTTAGGCTCGAGCTTTTGACTTCTGGTAGTCTTTTTGCTTCATCTTGGACTTCCATACTGTATAGTCCCCCAAGTGTTTGAGCTTTGAAGAATAATATCTCGAGCACTTGATTGTTCCTTCTTTGTGGTCCTTTCCCTGAAAAAGGAAAACATTCCGGACTCGAAGGTATATACTTTTTTAGATGATGACTTCTTAACCCTTTATAATATCCATCAGAAAGTGTAACTCTAGACCGAGAATTGTGTTATTTACTCGCGTCTTTGCAGGTCTAATGTCATCATCTGGTGATGGGTTATCTTTTTGCCTATCATGTAAAAAAGTTAGTAAAATTTAAATATTCAAAAATAAAATCGAACATGCGATACCTAACCGGGGGTACTTCTTTTCCTTAGAAGTAGTATTTCTTCAAGAGGATGGCGTTCCAGCTCATTGGTAGAATCCTGCCGTCCATGGCTTCCAACGCGTACGCACCTTTCCCAGTTATGCTGTTACATCCCATGTTTTCGTACGTGAGAGTACATCGTAAGTCAATTGATGTAAGCTCAAAAATAAGATTATATTTGATGGAATATATAGTAAGTTAATAATGTTACCTTTGAGGTTACAAATATTTAAGATCTTGAATAACGAGTACCAACAGGATTGGAAAGCTTAGAAGCTAAACCAATTGAAGAAAATAAGATTCGTCGAAAGTCGACGAGTTTGAAATGTTACAACATGTACTTTAGGGTGAGACTATGGTTCATTACATGATAAGGAGTTTATGCTATGAGTTATGTTTGTCATATGATATTCGTGTGCTACGTTTTGAAGTAAAACAAGTTGTGGAACAAAAGTTGGCAAAGGTCTTCACAAGTTACATTCATAATGTGCTGAAAATTAGGTCAAATGTAACTGTTATTTTCTCCTAATATACTTGGAATTAGGGTATTATCTACCTACCAAATGGAATATCTATGAGTCTAGATTCCAACGCATTAAACCGTTTGTCTATACAAAGTCGGAGTAGAGAGATATTCGTGTTTTAGCGAGACTGCGCCAAGTAGCTCTCTATGGGACCCACATAGGCGGTTTAGATATGTTGATATACATAAGACGCCTCAACCCCCGTTTTAACTCGTTTAGTTTCAGTATATTCAGACCCTATACACCTTAAAACACTCTCTCAAGGTTCTCTCATGATCCAAGACCCATAAAAAGGACAAACAACACAAATCAAGTGTCGGAAATCCCGTCGCGCTAGTAAGTTTCTTGTTCTTCTTGTT
>ML245346.1:1487-72843 GCA_005239495.1 Nicotiana undulata
ATACATACATACATATATATATATATATATATATATATTTATATATATATATATATTTATATATATATATATATATATTTATATTCCCATGTGTGATATAAACATCTCAATAACAATAATAATAATAATAATAATAATAATAATAATAATAATAATAATATGCAACACTTAACTTTAAAAGTAACACAGCATATATATAATATACATAACATACACTTAAAAACATTTTAAGTAATAATGGAAATAAGAAGAAAAAATTGTCCTTTTCAGTCAAAGCGAAACTTGGAATAAAATATACAAGCAGTACAACGCAGAAACAGATGAAGAAAGTATGCAAAAAATGGTTTCTTTTAGCCAAGCTAATCTTGTCTTTGAGTAATATTAACAAATAGAAATACTAAACAATTGACTTCCTTCTGTGTTTTTGCTACAAAAGAGTGAAGATAATTGGAATTTGGATTTCGACTGGCACTTATTGTCCCACATCGGTAGTAGCCCAATTGGCCGTGTAGATTTTCTCCTATTTATAGTGAAACGTAGATCAATTAACGGCTAACTCGTCCTGTCGGGGGTGCTGAGGCGATTCGCTTATGATCGTATAGAGACCGGCGGATCGTGCCGACACCCACGAAACGAACACACTTCATTAAGGCGAGTAGGCCCGCCCTACTTTGGTGGGCTTGCCCGCCAATTTTTGGAAGCCCTCAATTTTTCTTTGGGGGCTCACAAACCATTGCCTACATGGGCCAAGATCTGTACATATATTGGGCCTGTCACTATGAAACTCCTTAACTACAGTATCTAGCTTGTGTGATTGCTGGACGTGTTTTGGCAAACTATGAATCAAGCTTAGCGGTGTGAAAAATTTCCCACCTATAAATAAAAAAAGGGAAATTTTCCCAAACAACCATTGTTTAGTGGATAAATAAATAAAAAGAAATTTTCAAATATTACTATTGTTTAGTGATTATTAGTTAGTTATAGCTATTATTTATTATTTTACTTTTTATAGTTGTATTTTTAAGTTTTTAGAGTGTATTTGATGTATTTAAGTTATTGTATTCATGAAAACTGTAGCATTTTTAGGAGTGAAATAGGGGACAACTACAGCTAGATAGATTTTTGAATTTGAGTGTATTCACGGCGTGAAACAAGAGATTACAACTAGACAGATTATCGTATTCGACTGTATTCACGGCGTAAAATAGGGTATTACAATTGTTTTTAAACGGAAAGTAAATACATAATACTCTTAATATAGCTCAACAAACTCAATTATAACACATAAATTTCGTATTTTCAGTTATAAAAAAGATTCTCAACCGAAAAACACCCTAAAAACATAGCAATCTTCAGAGAAATTATATAATACATCTGAATACATAAATTATATTAATTAAAAAAATATATGAATACATTCATGGAATATAGAGAGACAGTGAATACAATAAAATACAACGGGATACATTGAAATACAATGAAAAAAAAGACTAAATACAATGAAATACATAGAATATAGTGAGATACATTGAAATAAAGGTAACAGGCTCTTCAAGTTGCTCAGCCCCAAACTCCGTTGTCTTTGTTTAAGAATAGCCCTAATGTCGTCCTGTCGATAGCAGATTTCGAACCTAGCTATACGAAATTTTCATTGTCAGCCCCAATTTATTCTTTATCTCCCGATCCAAATGTTTAAAGGCCACTGCTAGACATATTGGCGCATATTGTATTTCTGAAATTGCAGTATTTTACGTTTCAAGCCTTTGAATTTGGTGCGCTGTGTGCCGATGGAAACGTTTCCTTTTTCGGTGAGTTTTAGAGGCATCGCCGCCGCTGCTGCTGGAGGTAAAACCGCCTTCGGTGCCGCCGTATTCCATTGAGGATCTTTACTGGGAGAAATCAATAAAACCTTGGACAAATCAATCATGGTTTTATTCATGGAGAAAGACTAGCGTTGAGAGAGAGAGGATGGAGAAAAATATGAAAGAATGAGAGAAAAATAAATCAAAGCGTATTTTATGGCTTAATGGTAGGAGGTGATTAAAGCGTATTTTATGGCTTAATGGTAGGAGGTGATTATAAATAGATATTTGACTATAAAAATCAAAAAGTAGCTATGGAATATAATTTTTTAAAATGATATTTATTTAAAATAAATAAGGTATCACCTTTGCTATAGGAGGTAAAAATTCCATAAAAAATGCACCGCATACGATTATGCAGACAAAGAAATTTATAATATAAGAAGCAGTGGCCGAAAATTTCTGAAAATGTTTTTGAGGTATCACTTTTGGATAGAATTTCCAAAAATATATTGGAAGGAGAAGTATGCATAAAAATAAAAAGGTAATAAGGGAAAGTTGGAAGTAATGTACAACAAGACGACAATTTTCGTTAGAGAGAGTTATTTCTAGTTAATTAGTTACCCAATCTCTAAGGAGCATTACCGTATACGTTATATCTTGATATGCTCCTATCTCTAGGATGTAAAATACATAGTTGATGATCAATAGGTAACATGTGTCATTAATCAGGATGGTGTATCCCTTCTTATATCTTCTGTGTATGCTAAATGTGATGATGAGTGAGAGAAGGCCCGTGGGACAAACTAAGGGTTATTCATGCCAAGTATAATTTTTCTCGGTTTATAGCAGGTGATTTTAACTGTATTATTGACCCCTCTGAGAAGAAGGGTGAGAATCGTCATAAAATGTCCAAAAGCTTCTCTTTTATTCAATGCATTATGGATTGTGAACTGGTAGATGTTGGCTATAGTGGCTCAACATTCACCTGGTGCAATGGATGGTGCCCTAAGAGGAGAATTTGGCAAAGATTGGATAGAGTTCTAGTCAATTAGAATTGGTTGAATCTTTTTGACAACACTACAGTTAGTCACCTAGTGAGAACATGATCTGATCATTCACCATTATTATCTCAAGTGAAGCATAAGATGTCTAACCCCGTCAAATTGTTTAAATTTCTGAACTTCTGGACAGAAGAAGAAGGTTTTATGGATGTAGTAGAGCAAGCCTGGAATGAGGAAGTGCAGGGATCCCCTTTATGAAAATTTCACCTGAAACTTGAAAATACGCGCGTGAGATTGTCTGCGTGGTCAAAAAACCACCTTGGTGATATTTTTGATAATACTAAGGCTCTGGAAAAGAAAGTTGTTGATCTGGAGGAAATGTCAATAATTCTGCTACTAATAGGGCGAAACAGAATAAAGCTAATGCTGAGTTGATCATTGCATTATAGAAGGAGGAGGACTACTGGAAACAAAAATCAAGGATTAGATGGTTTGTCGAGGGTGAAGTTAACACTAAATTCTTTCACTCTGTGGTAAATGGAAAAAGAAGAAGATTTTCCCTCAAGAAAATAAAAAAAGGAAGATGGTTGTTGGATTGAAGGTGATAGTGAAATTGCAAATGAAGCTATCCAATTCTTCCAAAAACAATTAACTAAAAAGGACCATCAAAATGATTTTTCCATACTGAATTTGATTCCAAATACAATTGATGAAGAATATAATGACAAACTGATTGCACTTCCAACGATGGAGGAGCTAAAAGCTGCATTTTTTTTTCATGAGTGTCCATAGTGCCCCTGGACCTGTTGGATTCTCTGGAAAATTCTATCAAGTTTGTTGTGAAATCATCAAGAAGGATTTATTGCTAATGATGTTTGATTTTTTTGCAGGTTCAGAACTACCAAAGGCATTCAGTCATACTTGCCTTACTTTAATACCTAAGGTGGAATGCCCTCAGCAGTTCAATAAACTGGAGCCTATAGTCTTGGAAACTTCTCTTGTATGATCATTTCAAAGTTGATGAATAAGAGATTATGCCATGTCATGCAAAAGCTGATTACAGAGAATATTCTCTTGACTCAAGAGATTGTGCATAACATTGATAAACCAACAAGTAATGGAAATGTGGTAATGAAACTAGACATGGCCAAGGCCTATGACAGGGTTTCATGGGAGTTTTCGTGCCAAGTCCTAAGGCATATGTGATTTGCAGAAATATGGATTGATAGAATATGGAGATTAATTTCAAATGTCTGGTACTCTATCAACATCAATGGATCAAGACATGGCTTTTTCAAACCTAGCAGGGGTATTAGGCAGGGAGATCCTATCTGCCCCTCACTCTTTGTTATTGGAGCTGAGCTTTTATCCAGGTTAATGGAATCCTTGTTGGTGGAAGGGTTCATTCCATTCTCATGTGAAAAGAAGAGGCCTAATCTAACTCATTTATGCTATGCAGATGACACAATTCTCTTTTCTTCTGGAGATCCTTTGTCTCTAAAGATGATGATGTCAAAACTAGAAGCTTATGAAAGGATTTCTGGCCAGATAGTGAACAAACAATAATCTGGATTTTATGCCTCTTCTAAGCTCAGTAGCAACAAAATTCATTAGATTAGAGCTTCTATTGGTTTTCCTCACTGTCAGTTTCCTATGCAATACTTAGATTGTCCTATTTTTCCTGGGAGAAAGAAGGTTGTTTAGTTCAACAAGGTTGATATCTTTTAGTGGTAAAGTTGTTTTGGTAAAATCCGTCATAGCAGCACTTCTTATCCACCTAATTGCTGCTATTAATCCTCCTAAAACTGCGTTAAACAAGCTGAAAAAATTATGGCCGGTTTCTTTTGGGGGAAGATAGATGATAAAGAGAAACATCACTAGGTACGTATTGGAATATCTATTTCTTTGGTACGTAGCTGATCAGAAGTTTATTCCATACTTGTTTGTTGATGAGCCTCAGTTTGACAATTCGTCGTTTCTTCCGCGTCTTTTTTGTTGTTAAGAGTTATTGAATTAATATTCCTCGAGGTTTGCTGATCACCCCTGATTTTCCTTATTCGCCATTTTGGAAGGGAATTTTATCACTTGATGTAAATTAGATGGGACTGCTTTCATGTCATGAATCCATGGTCTTCCCAGGATGACGTTGTAAGCCATTTCTGTATTAATGAATTGGAACTTTGTATTTTTGACGACTCCTTCAGCGTAAGTATTGAGTTCGATCTCACCTTTAGTTATCACTGTTGAATTGTCGAACCCAGATATGGCTCGAACCTTTGGAATCATTTTGTTTTCTACTAGCATTTCTTCCACGACTTTCATCAAAATAATATTGACTGAACTGCCTGGATCAATCAACGCCCTTTTAACGTTAGTGTCATGAATGAGTAAGGATATTACCAGCGCGTCATTGTGTGGAAGTATTAATCTACCAAAATCTGCGTCATCAAAAGATATTTGATCTTCCCTCATTTTTTCTCGAACTCGCTTTCCGTGGGTGCTCGTGACTTTTGATGTTAGCTGCCAGACTATCCTGTTTACTTCTTCTCCTCCATGTATGACATTGGCAGTCCATTTTGGGGAGGGTGGTTTTGGTGGCTCCTGCTTGTTCTTCATATATGCCTGTTTACCTTTATCACTAAACAAGTTTGTTAAATAGCCATGTTTTAATAGATGTTCTACTTCACCTTGTAAAAATCTCAATCTGTTGTTCTATGGTCGTGATCATTGTGGAATTCACACCACTGATCGAGATTCCTCCTGTTAGGATTAGAACGCATTTCTTTCGGCCATTTAACTTTGTCCTCCATACTTCTCAGTATTGAGACGAGCTCAGTGCTGCTTACATTAAAGCTATGGTCTCCAATTCGGGTAATACCCCAGGATCGTTCATCTCGATCTCTCCTGGATCTATATGAGGATGAGTTTGTGTCTCTTCCCGAGATCTTGTATTTCCAAACCTGGGACGTAGGTCACGTCCCGAGGGTTCTAAGTAAGGATCATACCTGTTTTTACCTGACCTTTTCTCTGATTCTGGGCGTCTTGTTCTGGGGTTTTCCTCATCTTTTGATCGTGCAATTATATCCTCTTCAATCCTGAGTTTAGTACTGTACCTGTTGTACACATCATTCCATGTCGTGGCTGGGAATTCTCTTAGACTCTCTTTGAGTCGCCTCGTGGCTTCTGAGATTTTCTCGTTCAAGTTAATTGTGAATGCCATGGCTGCCCAGTTATCAGGAATCCTCGGTAGTTGCATTCTTTCCCGTTGGAATCTATCTACAAACTCACAGAGCAATTCCTTGTCTCCCTGCTTTATCTTGAATATATCTTCCATTCGTTTTTTGACTTTTTGTGCCCCAGAGTGTGCTTTTATAAATGAATCTGCAAGTTCAACAAAAGAATCTATAGAGTTCTCAGGGAGAAGAGAATACCAGGTTAAGGCTCCTTTCGTAAGTGTTTCTCCGAATTTCTTGACAATGACTGATTCTATTTTCTCTTTTGTTAAATCATTGCCTTTTACTCCACTGGTGAAAGCAGTCACGTGATCACGTGGGTCGGTTGTTCCATCGTATTTGGGAACATCAGGCATTCTAAACTTCTTGGGTATAGGTAACGGAGCTGCACTTGGCTTCCAAGGTTGTTGAGAATACCTATCCACATCGATTCTTTTGATAATAGGCAGAACACCAGGGATTTGCTCGATGCGATCGTTCTGTTCTTTCATTTGCTTCTGCATGGTTAGTAATAAATTTTGTAATTCTGAATTATTAGTCGTACCTGGTCGTGTTTCAAGAGGTGTATTGAGAGTTTCATCCCTGGTTAAATTTGTTAACCCCGCTTGCAGATCCTCTACTACAATTGCATTATTCGGAGGCAGTGTTGGTGGTACTGGAGGTACTTGTGGTAATCCTCTTGCAAACTCCTGCAAAGCCTGCCCCACGTATTCGGCAATCATTTGCCTTATTTGATCTGGCTCCACTGGTTGATCGTTATTGTTACGATTGTTAGCTCTTTCAGGGGATGGTTCTCTCGAAGCGCGTGGAGTTCCTCGAGGAGGAGTTGGAACTGGGGTTCCATTTCTTTGTTGGTTGTTATCGTCATTGTTTTTGACGTTGTTATTGTTGTTAGAATTTGACATGATTTTAAGGATATCAGTTGGTAGAGAAAACGATGATTATCAGTTTTCCGGTAACGGAACCAATTTGTTTAACCAAAGAATAAGATCTTTTGACCAAAGTTATTTTAGGATAAACTCGGGTTACTGATAATCGAAATGAGAATGAAATAATAAGTAAAGAAACAATAGGTTGATAACAATAGGCGAGAAGTAAAATAGTTTGTATTCGAGAATTCAGATGTTCTGTTTGTTACATTTTCTTCCCTTTTATAAAAAGATTTTCCTAGTACAACGTTTGGATTCCAGTAATGATGGCTCATTAATGACTAATTATTACATTAATGAGGCGTTACAATGGTGAATCGTAACTGTTATTTTAGGAGTTACATAACGTATATGACATTAACTGTTGATCTTCGATCCTGCCCATTATTGTGTCCAGATTCGTCATGAACGTGTCTCTTCTTCTTCATTAGGTTTCCCGTGGTTGATATACTCGTGGTTAATAAATCAATTTCGTGCCTGTTGAGTTAATCTTGTACCTGCCTTTTGCTTTGTCTGGATTTATTTCAACCGTGTCTCTTTCTCGTGGCTATTATATGAAAAAATATACTAACCGTATCTCTTTTATCCCATGCCTCTGTGTATCTTTACCTCCACATGTGATGTTTTCTTTGGTCCACATAGTTGGATGAGTCATGTAGATTCTGGCTACGTGTAAAGCTATTTTTTACCAATACAGTTATGTCTAGTCATATGGTTAGATGGAACAAACCAAGATCAAATTGTATTAAGCTTAATACATATGGATGTAGTAAGGGTAATCCAGGAAGTTCGGGTGAGGGTGGGGTGATTAGAAACGATGCTGGTGATATGGTATGTGCTTTCTCTAAGTTCTATGGTGATTGTAGCAATAACATGGCTGAAGCAAAAGCAATATTGCAGGATATTATGCTGTGCAAGGACAAGTTCAGCGAACACATTATTGTGAAAACTGACTCCCAACTTCTTGTCAATATTATTAACAACAATGTCAGACCCCCATGGAAAATTAAAGGCATTATGGATCAAATTTTTGAAGTGTGCCGTCAAAGAAATTGTACAATATCTCATATTTTCAGAGAATGGAATAGTGTGGCTGACCTATTAGCTAATCCGGGGGAGATAATGAAGGAAAACAGAGTTTTCAATGATGTAACCTCATTGCCCAACAATATTAGAGCTACTGTTATGATAGACAAAGAAGGGATTTCTAAGTTTTAGATTCAAGCCAAAAAAGAATCAGTTTGTTGTTCATGATGTTCCTATTGATTGAAATACTGTTAGTGACATCAAATTCAACAATCTCATTTGAAGGTCCTCTCATACAGAAGGCAAAAGATGGTAACATAGGAAGTAGTTTATGTTATAATGCCCAAATCTATTTAAGAATGAAATATTCCAGTCTGCATTTTGTATTGGAGGCAATTTTAACGACCCGATCGGCCGTTAAGAGAGTTTAGCCCCATTTCCCCTATTTATGCTTTATTATGTGTTGTTCATCTCTTTATGTTATGTTGGGACAGTTGGCTCGGGTTCGGAATGGTTGTGGAGAGAAACGAGACACTTAGTCTCTTAAGTTGGCCTAATAGTTGGAAAAGTCAACCGAAAGTTGACTTATAGGTATATGACATCAGAATATGGATTTTATGGCTCGGATAGATTCGTTAGGTGATTTTGAACTTAGGAGTGTGTTCGGAATGTGGTTGTGAGGCACGGAGTAGAATTAGGCTTGAATTGGCGAAATTGAGTTTTTGGCAATTTTTGGTCGGCAGTGGAAAATTAGCTATGGGGTCGGAATGGAATTTCGGAAGTTGGAAAAGGTTCATAGCGTCATTTTGGATGTGTGTGCAAATTTTCAGGTCATTCGGACGAGTTTTGGGTGGTTTTGGCATCTTTGGCGAAATTTAGAAGTTTCTAAGTTCATAGGCTTGAATCCGAGGTGAATTTTGTGTTTCAGTGTTGTTTTGAGTATTTTGAAAGCTAGAATAAGTTTTAATAAGCTTATGGGATGTGTTGGCGTGTTTGGTTGAGGTCCCGAGGTCCTCGGGTGAGTTTCGGGAGGTTAACGGATCATTTCGGACTTGGAAAGATTTCAGAAATTCTGCTGGTATTCAGTTCTGGTGTCCTTCTTTGCGATCGCGTGGGTATGAATGCGATCGCATAGCTATTTGGGGGCAGCATAGTTTTGTGCTATGCGATCGCGTTAGTGAGGTTGCGGTCGCGTGAGAGGGGGGTCATGTGTGCTATGCGAACGCGTGAGATGGTCTGCGAACGCGTAGATACTGAGGCGCGTGTGGGGGCTGAGCGGTTGTGCTGTGCAAACGAGTGGGTTAGGAAGAGAACGCGTAGGGTAATACTGGACTGTGCTTCACGAACACATGTATGGTTACGCGAACGCACTGAAGTAAAGGGCACCTAGGCAAAAAGTATAAAAAGCCATCTTCGCGATTGTTAGCCCATTTTTCACCATTTTTGGACGAATTTGATGCTTTTGAGATAGATTAAAGAGGGAATCGAAGGGAAACACTTGAAGGTAAGATTTTTGAACTCAATACTCGATTCTATATTGATTTCTACGTAATTAGACCTGAAATTAGTGGGATTTAAACCCAAAATATTGGGGAATTAGGGCTTATGATTTGGAGACATTTGAGTGGGGTTTTGAGGTCCCATTTTGATGTTCTTGGTATGTATAGACTCGCGTGAGGATAAGGTCCTAGTTTTGAGATTTTTATCGAATTCTGAGACGTGAGCCCGGGGGTCGGGTTTGGTCAATTTCGGGATTTGTGCTTAATTTTGATAATTTTCGAATGGGTTTCGTATCCCTAGTATATATTGATGATAATAATCTGGTTTTGGTTATATTCAGATCAATTGAGGGCCTATTCGAGAGGCAAGAGCATCGCAGATTAGTATTCGAGCCGGTTTGAGGTAGGTAATGACTGTAAATCTTGTCCTGAGGGTATGAAACCCTGGACTTTACATTGTATCACTATTTTTGGAGTGGCGCACATGCTAGATGACGAGTATGTGGCGCGCACTATTGGGGGATTGTGACTTGGTCCGTCCCATGACAACTATTGAGTTGCGTATTTGATTCTAATTCTTATGATATTCATGTTTTGAGACTATTACTATATTTTGGGCTGAACGCCATGTTTGGGGCCTTGTGCCGACCTGTTTAAAACCTCTTAGGAGCTGTTTACTGCTATTCCTCACTGTTTTGACTCATGATTTACACTCAGTCCTATATTGTTTAACTGATTTCGAAACTCAGTTTTATTTACACTATTTTGTGATATAAAAAGATATTTTGGGTCGAAATCCCTGTGTTATTGTTAGCCCGAGTGGAATTTTGAGAGATTTCTGTCTGAGTGAGGCCGAGGGCCTATGTTCAGGATATTATGGGATCGGGCTGCACGCCGCAATATGATACACTGTTTATGATATGTGAGAGGCTGAGAGCCTGAGTGATTATGCCACGAGATGGCTTGATATTAGTGCTTGGGCTGTAGGAGCCCCTTCGGAGTCTGTACACCCTCAGTGAGCGCAGGTACCTACTGAGTGCGAGTGCCGAGTGCCGAGTGATTGGGAGGCATGAGTGGTTGCTCGGTTGCTCGGGGGGCTGATTATGAGTGATTGTGAGGCATGCTGAGGGACTGATTCTGAGTGATATTATGCCCGATGGGCGGTTTATTATTCATGTTTTTGCTTGAGTGGCTACTTATTATTCATACCATTTTACACTAAGCTTCTTGAACATTTTATTGAAACAGTTGGAAATTACATTTTTCAAAGGAATTTCACTGAAATCGATGTTTTTTTAGCGTGATGATTTAACGTATAAACTGTTGGAAAGAAATACTGTGCTTATTGTGAATTGATGACTTGATTTTTATGTACTTCTTACTGCTCAGACCTTATTTACTTTCATTACTACTGAGTTGGCGTACTCACATTACTCTCTGCACCTTTTGTGCAAATCCAGGTGTTAGGGCAGAGTGAGCTGTCTATCTGTTCCAGAGATTTCTCGTAGATTTGCGAGGTAGCTGCACGCGTCCACAACCTCGCTTTCTCTTGCTTACTATTATAGAGTTTATTCTCCGGGCTTGTATATTTTCGTTAGATGCTCATGACCAGTGATTCCGTGATCTTGGGGTTGTATTTAATATTCGGTGTAGCTGTATCTGTTTAAAAAAATGATGATTAAACGAAACTTTTATGGATTATCAGTTTAGTAAAGATATAAATAAAAGATTCTTTACGTTTTGAGTGTTAATTTGATTGGTCTAGTTCTAGGATAGACGCCATCACAACTAATTTAGATTTAGGGTCATGAGAGCAATGGTTTACATCCTCCTCCATGTACTACTGCTTTTTGGTAAATACACAGGTTGGGGTATAGCCTAACCCACCGCCATGGTGGATGTTTCAAATTTAAAAAAAAAATATATATATATATATATATATATATATTACTGCTATATACAAGTGGTGAAGGTGTAGGAACACTGCACCAACCAGTTATACCAAAAGCAATGTGAATTATACTATAGAGTGGGGCCTATACAAACACGTGTACTGAGCTTCTTTGTAAGCAAGCCACGTACTCTTCTGGGTCTTATAATTTTAACTTTACTCTCTCTTTCTAATTCTCTCTCTCACTTAGCCACTGGAATTCTCTTTGTTCTTGACTACTTCAAAGTTTCGTCTCTCTTTGGGGTGAGTTTCTTGATTTTGCTAATGCACTCTTTCTTCTTCACTCTTTCTGTGTGAGATCTTTGTGTTTTGATGAGTTGTTTCTCTTTGTTCTTCACTATTGCCAAGTATCAATATTTTTTTCTCTTCGTGATCTGCGATGGTGTTTTATGGAGTGACCTCTTCCAATTTGCACAAGAAAATCAATGCATGTATCTGTTTTGGTTGGACCAAACTCCATAGTGAAAACTACCTACTTCCCAGTTAAATTACATAAAATCAGAGGAAAAGAAGAAAGTTATAGTTTGCTTAAAGAATAGTGTTAGACCTCTGGTCTTGGACTGAGCGTATTTCACTGCCTTCCCAAAATGCAAATAAAGAAGTTAATTTCTAGAGACGATTTTGTGCTTGCTGTGTTGACTTGATATATGTGCTTGGTGTTTTTTTGTTGTTGTTATTGGAGTGCATGTGTGTCTTTTTTATAGTCAAGTACTAACGATCAAGAAATAGATACTCTAAAAAGCAATAACTGCAACCAGCTGAGCCTTCTTTTTGGACTTCTTTGTTTAGTCAAGACTCAAGATCCTAAAACAATGTAAGTTTAAGGCTAAAAAATTCTGCTTATTGCCAAGTCGTAGAACAAAGGTTTTGCTGATAGATTTGAATTATTCAAAAATTTATACATGGTCAAGGAATCGTCATATTCGTTGCGTGGAATTCTATTGTGAAAACTCAAATTAAAGAACTTTTTTATTTATTTATGGATGCGTGTTTTTCTAACATTATTTGATTCCGATGAAGATTACATTAGGAAAGAATAAACAAAAATTGAAGAGTTTAATCGTGATAAAGGTTCCCCTTCTTTTCTGAATTATGTTCATAAAGCACCAAATGTTTGCATTACAGGAAAGCTCACCTTAGAGATCTTTTTTATTTAAATAAATTTTTGAGAAAATTTATTATTATACAATGGCTTAATTCACTTTCGTTGCTGGCCTTATGTTGGCTCAAATTGGTAGTCTTCTCAGTATAGTGATTGTAATCTTCTAACCAAGTCTACTTGGGTCCTAAACTTTCTGGTTTCTAATTTCTAGCATAACAGACGTTTGAACCCAACTTTCCTCACTGTACTTCACTATTTACCTCCCTGATATTCTCATTTTTTAATCCTTATGCTCTTGGAAATGTAGTGGTATAATGCTACTTATGTTGGGCCCGTGCAGGTCTGCTAGTATATACATATATATATAAAAGGTCCCAAAGTCTTTTTGTTTTCTATATTTGATTTGATAAGAATAAGAGAACTGTGTATAGCAAGGACAAGTGAGTGTACCCAAATGGATCAGTCAGAAGTTTCGTCGGTGCCAATTGTTGTACTAGCTTTTATATTGCTTTGCTTTGTCTTTTTTGTTTGTCAGTTTCTTATAGCAGCACACAGCTTTGTTGTTCTGAAACATGAAGTTATGAACTACGTACTATTAATTGGAAGTACTGTCAGAACTGGGTTTAATACAGTACTCTCTTTTATCTTCTGTCATGATGTTTGATTTTAGTTTTGATTTGTATGTTGTATTAATAATTAAGTACTAACAAAATATTAAAAAAAACATATCTCTTTAATCTAAATTCATAAAAATTGCATAAAATATTTCTCCAGTATTAGTAAAATAACGTTGAATATTTTTAATATTTTAAAGCGCACATGAAAATTCTAAATATCGACTCATCATTAAGATGTTTATCAAAAAGATTTTATTATGGGCTACAATGGAAGGGCTCATAAAATTTAAACTTGAGAAGTAAGGGAATAACGATGGCCGTTGTTGAATAGAGAGTGAACAGATGACAAGTGACTCCGATCTCATGCTATCCTTTATTTCACTACTAATAAGGTAGTTAGGTTTGACAAATCAAAATTGGGGCTTCGCTTAGCCGCCTATGGCCATGGGCGAAGCTACATTAGGGTAAGAGTGGTCAATTGACCACCCTTTGTCGGAAAATAACACTGAGTATATAGGTAAAATATTAGGTTTTAGAGGTATATAGCATATATTGAACATCTTTTTTCATGAATTTTTTTACATCTTTTAAATTTGAACACCTTAAGAAAAATTCCTGGCTTCGCCACTGGCTACGGCACAGGTTACATCTAGGACTTATAATGTTATTCTTTTCAATTCATTTTTCAAAATATTTGAGTATAAATTAGAAAAAAGTGAGTAATAATAGAAATTTATCATGATGTAATATCTTATTTCTATTCGGTCTATATATGAAACCAAGCATTTTAACTTTTGCAGTAAAATATTAAAGTAAAAATAATATAATTATGACTTAATTATAATTAAATAATAATATGTGTTTACAAAATATGTTTTATATTTATTAATTTATTATAAAGAGTAAGTATGAGCAAGTTTTCCATACTATGTATTTTTCATACTTTCGCTTTTTGGCTCTTTCGGTCGTTACTCATCACTAGATGCTGGGAGGCCGACGTGTCTTTTCTTCAAATTTATACTGTCTGAATTACCTTTAAACTACATGCCACATTAATGAGTCTCCATTTCAATTTCCTCATTGCTTGGTTTTTTTCCCTTTTTAGAATTTATACAGTCCAGAAAAGGTAAAAATTCTTCAAATACACAGGTTCAATATACAGGAGTGTAGGTTATATTAGTTGACAACTCCGATAATCCCTTTCGTCCTAGTCCAATTGGTTCTCTCTTGTCTGTTCCACACAAAAATTTAACATCTCAGCTTCATCAATAAGAGAAGTGTATACATGCTAAGATTACTTCTTAGTATTTCACTTTTGATTTGAGACCTTAATTACCAATTAATTGTTGCCTTCTTCTATTTCGAACTACAATTTCTTAATTATTGTCTCCAACTCATTTAGAAACTTATTAAAAAATATTTTATTCTTAATAATCACACAATTCAGATCAGTCTATTTGGACGGAGAGCTATATACATAAGCCAATATATATCGTCTATTGCTTACGCACTATGCACAAAGAGCCATTGATGGGGTCATACACCGAATTAGTTTTTAAACATGTTGTATCACTATCATTATGAAGTACTATTCGTGCATTATGCATAGTTGGTGCGCAACTTTACGATAAGCGGGTTACAAAGGTGGATCTAGACTTTAAAGTTTATGATTTCCTATGACGAACTCAAGTCAGCAATTGGATTCACAATTAAATATTTATAGTTATTTAATAAATTTTTTAATACATATTCAAAGACTGTTAAAAAGCTACTAGGTTCCCGGAAACCCGCACGTTGTCTTCTAGATCCGCCACTGACTGACTAAAATATTGTAGTTCTTAGCTCTTTGGAATTGACGGACATTTGCTCTAATTTCATAGGTGGATTTAAAATTTAAATTTAATGGGTTCAACTTTTAAAATTTTTAGTATTGAACTTATTCTATTTTTAAAATTATGGATTCAAATATAATACTTATTAAGATTTTAGTAAGTTTTTTCATATAAATCTATACTTCATATTGAAAGTTATGAATTCCGAAAAGCTACATGCGTTCTTGTCTAACTCTATCACTATTGGTCTAAATGGTTTACCTTATTTCTTCTGTGGGTTTATTCACCTCGTAAATTGCAAGTCAATTCTACGAAGAAGAAAAAAGTGTATTACGTTAGGGGTCAAAGGAAACAAAGCGAAAAGAAAAACAATAAAAACCGAAATCACATCCATGGTTATGTGTGAGACTCCCATCATCATCACAAGATTGTAATAAGCAATTTTAATGGAGCACCCTATTTTAAGTGGTCTATTATAGTTCATCGTAAGGTATGCAATTTAAGTCCCACATCAGTATTGTAATGTGTTGATGCGTGATTTATATAGCCTTGAAATCTCCTATCTCAATAGCTAACTTTTGGGATGTAATTTTTCCTAGGTTATATCAATAACATTAGAGCCACCCACCATCCTTTGTATCCACCATACCATAGATGATGACGCTGGTATTACAGTTTTGTCGATGATGACACCGGTATTGCAGTACTTGCCGGAGGCTAGATATGTCTAGTGCACAACCAATGTTCGATTATTGTACTCGAATCTCAATTTAAAAAGGAATTATTTAAAAGATTGCAAATACACGTGTAAAATACATGAAGAACTAGGACGTACGTATTGTTATGGGCGGCTTTCCAGCCATGCCCCATGACCCCTTGGACGCGTCTAGTGGCGTCCTAGCGAACCTTCCAACGCCTAGCGCCACAGACGGCCCCGTGGTCTTGGCCGCGCCAAGTGACAAACGTGCATGTGCTTCTGTCGCCTCATCGATTCCCCTCGCTAGCGCCCAGTCGCAAGCAGCAGCCAACAGCGCCGCGTGCGCAGACAATGCCGCGCGCGCAAATCGTGATGCCTGAGACAAAGTTGCTGACAAAAGATCTGTTTCTACCTTTGTAGAAAACTAAGTCCTTTTCCTTGTAAATATAGAGTAGTTTTATTCCATGTACTTTCATTATGTTTCTCTAGCGTAGTTTGGTCTAGTCATGTACCTTTTGTTTATTTTTTTAAGCATTATTAGGGGGGATCAAGCAATCAAAAACTTTCTAGCAAGCAATTCTCTGTACTGGTGTCTCTCCCCCTCGACACCGCGTTGCCTTCTTTTGTAATAGCTTTCATTAATGCAATCAAGCTTTTATTCAATTCTCATTACTGTTCTCTCAATTGTTGGCATTGGTTTTCCCGCACGGCACTGAAAATCTCGTCTAGCGTACGGAGGGGATCTCACTCGGCGGACAACAACCACCATGACATCGGTTTCTTAGCCTTACGTCGCTCTTCCAAAGAATCTGAGGAAGGCGCCGCGTAACAGTTGGTATCAGAGCCTAGGCTCGACATCGGACGAGGGAACGCATTGGCATTACCACCATTTCTAACATGGTGAATCATGGGGACCGCATTGCGTCCCTTGAGGAGACAGTTAACGTACTACGGCCCATCATGGATACGGTGCCAGAACTGAAAACTAGCCTAGTGCAAAGGTTGGATGACCTGGACCGCAGAATGGCCCAAGCCGAAGTTGACATAGAAAACATCAGTGACTGGAAAACGGCAGCTACTGAGTCAGCCAATTTTTTTGATAAATTCAAGGGCCTCCAACAGGAGCGCGCCGAGGATTTAGCCCAAAGGTCACAAGAGGCATACAGGATGACTGCCATGCAGCAAACTATCGATGACTTGACAGGCCAGCTCAATGTTGTCAATGCAGCTCTACAAGGCTTGCTTCGAGGCGGTGGACATCCAATCGGGGGTGCTGTGAACCTCGCCCCCATGGCACAAAAACTGAAAATTCCTGAGCCAAAGCCGTATAGTGGGGCTAGGAATGCTAAAGAAGTGGAAAATTTCATCTTCAACATCGAACAGTACTTCGATGCCGTGGGAGGCCTAGAAGAAGCCAAGAAGGTAGCAACTGTTGCCATGTATCTTCAGGGTGATGCTAAGCTCTGGTGGCGAGTGAAGTACGAAGCCATCAGGGCCGGTGAAGATGCTCTGAAGACTTGGGCGGAACTGAAGGCAGCCATACGCCTACAATTTTTCCCCGAAAATGTTGAGTACAATGTAGGGAGGAAATTACGGGAGCTCCGCCAGACCAAATGAGTGCGAGAATTATCCGCACTCATACTGAACATCCGCGACATGGGGGACAAGGACAAGCTCTTCACATTCCTGGAAGGGTTGAAACCTTATGCGCGCATGGAGCTGCAAAGACAAAGGGTAGATACCCTTCCCAAGGCAATCCAAGCAGCGAAATGCCATGGGGACTACCAAATGGAAACTCGGAAGGATAGGCCGCAGCGGCCTGTCCGAGCGGGTTACAAAGGAGGCCAGCCTACCAATGGTGGCCCTAACAGAAGTGGGGGAGACCGGAGTGCAGGAAAATCTAAGGCTTCCTCCTCAGGCAGAAACAGTGATGCGTCAAACAACAATGATCGGGGGAGAAAGCCCCCCTCAGGGTGCCGTCATTGCGGCGGGCCACATTGGAATAATGAGTGCCCACATGCACAGATGAATGCCCATCAAGCTTATGATGATAGGACGGATGATGAAGCAGATGATGATGAACAGACCGAACCAATCGGTGCCTTCAATGCAATTGCTGGTTCTGTGTCGGAGGCATTAGCAGGAACCAGTGCTGGTATCCGCAAGAAGAAGGACCCCCGCCCAATCGCCAAGAAAGGGGAAAATAAGACGAATAAAGGGACTCCTCCTAAGCAAGAGAGGACCTTGATGTTCGTTGAACTGAGGGTAAACGGCAAACCCATTCGGGCGATGATAGATACAGGTTCTACTCACAACTACTTGGCCTCAACTCAGGTGGAGTGTCTTAGGATAGTTGTGGGAAAGGGATGGGGTCATGTCAAGTCTATTAACTCACCTCCCCAGCCAGTGGGTGGAATAGCCAACGAAGTACCGGTGAAGATGGCTCCTTATGAAGGAAAGTTCACCTTGCGCGTCGTGATCATAGATGATTTTGAGTTGATAGTTGGGATGGAATTCTTGAGGCAGACCAACACCATGCCCGTACCATATGCGGATATTCTTATGATGATGGGAGTAAACGGGGCCACGCCCTGCATTATTCCGTGCATATCCATGAAGATGGTCGCTGAGAACATCTCGGCCTTGCAACTGAAAAAGGGAGTCAAGATACATGAACCTACATTTCTGGCTACCCTATGCATTGAAGAGGTAGAACGCTCACCGGGTCCACTTCCTACAGCCGTAAAGGAGCTACTACTGGAATTTGAAGATGTCATGCCACAGGAAATGCCGAAGCGACTCCCGCCTAGGCGCACTATGGACCATGAGATTGAGTTGGTTCCGGGTGAGAAGCCACATGCCCGGGCGCCATACATAATGTCACAACTCGAACTCACCGTGCTTCGGAGACAATTGACGGAAATGCTAGACACAGGGATCATTGTACCCTCTAAGTCCCCATATGGGTCCCCTGCGCTTTTCCAAAAGAAACATGATGGTAGTCTGTGCCTATGCGTGGATTATCGGGCTCTAAACAAAATTACTGTGAAGAACAAGTATCATATTCCGCTCATGGCAGACTTGTTTGATAGATTGGGGAGTGCAACGGTGTTCACAAAAATTGACCTGAAGACAGGGTATTGGCAGGTTCGGATTGCTGAGGGCGATGAACACAAGATGACCTGTGTGACAAGATATGGGTCGTTCGACTTCCTAGTTATGCCGTTCGGCTTGACTAATGCCCCATCCACACTTTGCACCCTGATGAACCAAGTCTTCCGAGAGTACATTGACGAATTCGTGATGGTCTATCTGGATGACATTGTGGTTTATAGCCAAACACTGGAAGAACACCTGGAGCACTTGCGGAAGGTCCTAGCCCAGTTGCGGAAGCATGAATTATACGCAAAGATATCCAAGTTCTCCTTTGCTTAGAAACAGATCGACTTCCTCGGGCATGTCATTGAGGAAGGGCAGATCAAGATGGACCAGCAAAAGATTCAAGCCATCACAGATTGGCCGCCACCCAAGGATATCCACGCCTTGAGGGCATTCCTTGGCCTATGCAATTTCTATCGGCGATTTGTGAAGAACTACTCCCTCATCGCAGTGCCATAACAGAACTCCTCAAGAAGGTCACGCCTTGGGATTGGGGTCCTAGGCGAGCGGAGGCCTTCAATACATTAAAAGAGGCTATGTCTAGTAGCCCTGTCTTGGCCCTTCCTGACTTGGCCAAGCCATTCGAGGTACAAACAGATGCTTCTGACTATGCTCTTGGCGGGGTCTTACTACAAGACAGGCATCCCGTAGCATACGAGAGCCGGAAGCTGAAGGATATAGAGCGGCGATATGACGCCCATGATAAAGAACTATTGGTTATCGTTCATTGTTTACGCCTTTGGAGGCATTATCTGTTGGGATCACCGTTCGTGGTCAAGACAGACAACACATCTGTTAGTCATTTCATGACCCAACCGAAGCTGAATGGCCGACAGTCCCAGTGGCAGGAACTCCTAGCAGAATTTAACTTCAACTTGGAGTACAGTAGCGGGAAGACCAATCATGTTGTTGATGCACTCAGTCGCAGAGTGGACCTAGCATCGGTGTGCCTACTCTACACTCTAAGGGGGAGCGAAGTAGCCACCTCCATAAAAGACCACATACATGACCTACTCATCAAGGATCCCGCTGCACAGTATTTGGTTGATCTAGTAGGACAGAGTAAGACTCGCCAGTTCTATATGGAGGATGGTTTCTTGAAGGTAAAAGGGAACCGACTCTATGTTCCTAAAGGAGGAGATCTGAGAAGAACTCTCTTTGCGGAATGTCATGAAACTTTGTGGGCCGACCATCCCAGCGAAGAATGCACCATGGCATTGCTTCGCCGTGCATATTATTGGCCCCAAATGGCCGACGACGTCGCGCAGTATGTGAGGACTTTTCTACTATACCGGAAGGACAAGTCCGACTGCTTGACACAAGCGGGACTCTTGGAAACTCTAGCTGTTCCAAAGAGACCTTGGGAAAGCGTGTCTCTGGATTTCATCACCGGATTACCCAAGGTCGGAGGTCTCACAACTATCTTGGTTGTGGTGGATCGGTTTTCCAAGTATGCCACCTTTATTGTAGCGCCTCAATATATATCAGCAGAAGATACATCTCAACTCTTCTTCTCTCATGTCGTAAAATATTGGGGCTTGCCCAATGACATTGTTAGTGATCGCGATTCACGCTTCACTAGCAACTTTTGGACCCAACTATTTAAGTGCCTCAGGTCAAAATTGAGTCATAGCTAAAGTTTTCATCCGCAATCTGATGGCCAGACGGAACAGTTCAATGGTATGTTGGAGGAATATCTCCGCCACTTTGTTACCGGATCGCAGAAGAATTGGGTGAAGCTTCTGGATGTTGCCCAAATGTGTTTCAATTCCCGAAAGAGCTCCAGTACAAACAAAAGCGCTTTTGAAATTGTTATCGGGCAACAACCGCTACTCCCACACACCGTGAATGCACCAAACATGGGAATATCTCCTCGTGCTGCTAGCTTCTCAAAAGAATGGAAGCAGAATATGGAGATAGTGCGGAGATATCTTGTTAAAGCCCAAACGCGAATGAAGAGGCATGCTGATCAGAATCTTCGCTTTGTTAAATACAAGGTAGGAGACAAAGTGATGGTCAAAATCCCAAAGCAGTACTTATTTGCAGGGGTCCATGACCCTCGCCTGTTGCAAAAATATATTGGACCTTTGTCCATTGAAAGGCGCATTGGGAAAGTTGCATACCGGGTGGATACCCTAGCTTGGTGGAAAATCCATCCCGTCTTCCATGCCAGTCAACTGAAACCCTTTCGAGAAGACACTGAGGATCCTTCACGGAGCCAACTCACAATACCAAGTATTCGAGGCCCCGGTGCAACTGGGAAAAGGCGGGCCAAAGCTATTCTTGATGACTGGGTAATTCATGCCTCCAGGAAGGATCGCAAAGAATTCTTGGTAAAATGGCAAGGGTGTGATGTAGAGGAGAACACTTGGGATAGGAGAACAAACCTCAAATCCTACAAGATCCTAATTGAAGATTATTTTGCAAGTAAGGCGCCGAGGACGTCGTCAACTCAGGAGGGGGAGAATGTCATGGGCGGCTTTCCAATCATGCCCCATGACCCCTTGGACGCTCCCCGTTGCGTCCTAGCAAGCCTCCCAACGCCTAGCGCCATGGACGGCCCCGTGGTCTTGGCCGTGCCAAGTGACAAGCGCGCATGTGCCTCTGTCGCCCCACCGATTTTCCTTGCTAGCGCCCAGCCGCAAGCACCTGCCAACAACGCCACGCGCGCACACAATGCCGCGCGCGCAGATCGTGATGCCTGAGACAAAATTGCTGACAACAGACCTGTTTCTACCTTTGTAGAAAACTAATTCCTTTTCCTTGTAAATATAGAGTAGTTTTATTCCATGTACTTTCATTATGTTTCTCTAGCGTAGTTTGGTCTAATCGTGTACCTTTGGTTTTTTTTAAGCATTATTAGGGGGGATCAAGCAATCAAAATCTTTCTAGCAAGCAATTCTCTGTACTGGTGTATCTCCCTGTCGACACCGCGTTTCCTTCTTTTGTAATAGCTTTCATTAATGCAATCAAGCTTTTATTCAATTCTCATTACTTTTCTCTCAATTGTTGGCATTGGTTTTCCCGCACGGCACTGAAATCTCGTCTAGCGTGCGGAGGGGATCTCACTCGGCGAACAGCAACCACCCTGACATCGGTTGCTTAGCCTTACTTCTCCCTTCCAAAGAATCTTAGGAAGGCACCACGTAACACTATGTATGTATGTATGTATCTATGTATGTGTGTGTATGTATATGTATATGTATGTATGTTTACCCCTAAAACGGTACAATTGGATTTATACGCAGTTTCTAGACAAGTGAATTAATTTGATCCTGAAATAATATATGAATTAGATAAAAATATAATACTTAGCCTTGGGGTGGAGACAAAATATAAAATATAGTAGTTCTGGGAGTAGGGCTTCCGGGCACAACAACAATGATATCAAAAACACAAAATGATAAAATTATATTAAGTTTTGAATAGAGTGTAGCGTATGCTTGCCAGAAAATTTGTGTCCTTTACAATGATAATACATCTCACTATTTATAACTGCTCATAGGGAACAAGGTCTTAGGATCAAGCCCCTTTTTAGTGTCAATTATGAGGGCGATTGAATAACGTGTCCCGACCGACACTGAATGCCATATTTCTTGTAACGTGTAGTATACCTAATGTTGTAGAATTTTCTTCATTAAATGCTACCGGGTGGCAGACATTTATTTAGTCTTTATAAATATCATTTTCTTTAGTGACAAGCAGGATCGTTGCATTCGGTTTCAATTATCTTCTGTTTTCGGCTCCTCATGTCATTTTCTCATGCAATCATTTAATATATATATTTTACCCTATACAGATAATCCCCTTGATTTTCGGTGACAAACCTTTGTGTCACTGAGAAGTTGGTAAAACATCCTTTTTGGCAGAAAATTTACTGGCCCCATTAAAAAGTTTCTGACGGTTGATTAGACGCACGTCTCTCCGCATTTATTGCCCGGAACACGTGTCATCCCACGATTTAGCATAACTTTTGCCGGTTATCGAGGTAAATTTGCACGAGTTTAGACGCCTATACCTTTACTTATACGCATCAACCTCCTTCATTTACACTTCATAATACTCTAAATTTTCTAAAACTTTCTTTACTCAACTCATACTTCGATTTTAAACTTTCTTTAGCTTTCTTCTTTGAGAAAAAAACCCCCCTTTGATAAAGAATGGCCTCCTCTTCACGAAACCCTAGTTCTTCAAAGAACAAAGGAAAAACTAATGATGGTGCTCCCCTTACGATGAATACCATCATCCCAAAGAATCTGATTACCACCAAAGATTTCGAAGAGAAAATGCCCTTCTGCTCACCCTCGCACATGGGTTGTTAGCGTATACCCTTCTTCTATCAGTCCTTCCATTATCCCTGCTGTGAAGGAAGACTGTCATTTTCAAGATATTGACATTATCTCTCCTGACCTGGAGGAGCGGATAACTTTACCCAAGAAGGGGTTTACATACTTCTACACATATCCCTTTACTTTGGGAGCGTTTTCTTTGAGCAAAGAGCTTGACTTCGTCATTGTGGAGTTCTGCCTCCGCTATCAGGTTTTCTTGGCACAGGTAAGCCCTTACGCGTGGAGGACAATCTCTTGCCTTCGGCGCATGTACCAGGAGACAGGAGGAGAGATATCCTTAGCTCGAGTGATGAACCTCTATTCCCCACAAAATCTTCTGTGGGGGAATGCTAAACTTCATCAAGAGCGGCCACCATGCACTGCCATCATAATTGATGATGACAACGATCGTGGGTGGATGGAAAGGTTTGTTTCAGTCTCCACTAGTGACATCATCCCCGCCACGGCTTCGACTTTCCAAGAATAATGCACCGCACACGTAAGTCTACTGTTTGTTTCTTCCTATGTTAAAGATCATTCCACATTATTACGACTCTTCTTCCTTTACCTGTTTCAACGACTCAGTGGGTTCCGCCTAGGTTTAAGAGCTTAGATTAATTGGTCCAGAAAATCTTGGACGTCACTACGCCTGAAACTCGCACGTGGAAAGAACTATCCTTGAAATATGGGTGGAAGGCCAAAAATCTTGATAAGTTGAACTCATCTTGTTTTTACCTTTTCATGTAAGGAAGTTGTTTGACTCTTCTCTCCCATTGAATTCAGGTCTACCACATGGCTCAGTTGTCATCCTCGAGGAGGACATTTTGGCTAATCCTGCGGACGACAAGGTTGCTACAGAAGGCTTTTACACAGACATGCGTCTCCGGGCCTGCTTCTAGTGCGAGTACTTCTTCCTAGAGTCCCCGACAAGAGAACATGCAACAAAAAAAGAAGGTGTTCCTTTGTAGCCGAAGAAAAGAACAAGAGGGAGAAGAATGCCTCTCCAGAGTCGTCTCCAAAGGTTGTGGTGACGAGCCCCCCTCCTGGGTCGCCCATAGATACCGTGATGATTGACGATGATGGGGAAGCCAGCGAGGAGGGGGATGCTCTACACAGAAGACGACAACCTTCCTCAGCTCAACAGACTGCTCAATTTGTTGAGTTAGTTACACCAACTGGGGACGATGCCTCGATGCTCTGGGAGGAGTTTGAGATGGTGAAAAATGCCAACTACCGCTTTCAGATCTCAGTCGATGCGCCCGCACTATGAGGCTGAGTACCGAGTCCCTGCCATATTCGGTTGACGAACAACCAACACTCAGCAAGGCGCTTGCCGCAACTACTTCTCATCCTTCAACGCTATCAACTTCATCTACTTCTTCACCGGCTCTTCCACCAATAACTACTACATCATCTCCACCGGTTACATCTGTCCGAGATGAGGATGTTCCTCTCCCCCAGTCTCCAG
Organism: Nicotiana undulata; assembly: GCA_005239495.1. NCBI lineage: Eukaryota > Viridiplantae > Streptophyta > Magnoliopsida > Solanales > Solanaceae > Nicotiana > Nicotiana undulata. The sequence goes on from ML245346.1 coordinate 26,135, forward strand.
TTCATAGGATCTTGGGGCAAAATTACGTCGCCCCTTAGAAAATCCGCAAAGAAGGGGACCGTTACTTTCTCGGTCTCTACCGAGTGCAATATGTTGTTCCGGCCGGTGGAACCTGCTAACTATCTGAAGCCTTTGGCTTCAGAAAAATATTGGAAAAAGATACAAGCTCTCTCAGGAGAATGCTTGTTGAACAATGTTATGCACAATGCAACAACGGTATACTCTTCATTTCCTTTGTTATCTCATCTATATTTGATTTAGCAGTGTTTCAAGTTTGCTTTTTTTGTTTCTCATGCCAATTTCCTTGCTTCCTAGGGCCTCCGAAGCTTGATTCCAGATAAGGAAGAACTTACCTCCGAACGGGATCAACTTTTGCTGAACCGACCGAAATGCTGCTCGCCTCTCAGAGCTGGAAGCCAAAGCTGCTGAGGTTATTGTGTTGGAGGCTCATTTGCAACAAAGCGAGCAACAAGTAGTGAACCTTAGCCAAGAAATTGCCCTGTTAAGAGTTCAATTTGAATATGCTAGGGCCAAATGGGCTGAGGTCTATAGTTTCGTTCTTGCTGCATTTGGTCGCGAGGCTGCCTCCGCTGAAAGATTAAATAATTTGGGGGCAACCTTGAACTCCAAAACTGAAGAGCTTGATGTTGCTAGGGTGAAATATACCCAATTGGAGGAGAAGTATAAGAGGACCATTAAGCATAATAGACTTTTCAGCTCTACTATCCGTGGTCTTGATGTTCGCCTCTGGTCTGTTAGATCCGCACGGGAAAATCTTTATGCCGAGGTTGGTGTTGATACCCAATGTTTCTCTCATATATTTCAAATATACATATATACTTTCAAAATAGTGCATGTACATCATCATTTAATTCATAAATACATACAAGTATTTTTTTCTAATTTTACAAATATTTTAAATCAATTTATACCCATCTTTTATTAGATAAATAATCATTAATTGCATCACAATTTTTTTTTGATGCTTTTATCATCTAACTTTATCATTTATATCCATACTAGGTTTTAAATATTTTTGGTGCATTTATTATAATTATATCCGAATTTAAAGGCTAAAATTGCACATTTGCAATAATAGCCTATACATGCTTATAATTACTTTATTTTCGCAAAATATAACTTTTTATATTTTTATAGCGTTAAATAATTCTCATTAATCATTTTTATACACAAATAATATTTTTACTATTTCACTATCATTTTTACGAATTATTTTATTAATTAGAAATGAGTATTTAACTAATAGCCCTAAATTCCTCCTATTTTTGGACCTGACTACCCAAACTAGCCCAAATAACCACATCCCAACTATTTTAATACCTATCCCAATGCACCATAGCCCAAACCAAACGACCCCTTTAGTTATAACTCGGTCGGTACCCATTTAACCGACCCGCCCCACTCATATTTCAACTCCTGGCCGTTGATCTCCTAAGATCAACGACCCCCGTTTAATACCCCTATTTAATTAATCAACCCCACCCCAAAACCTAGTCATTACCTCCTTGACGTAGCCTTTGAACGCTCTCATCTCTCACCCTTATGAACCCTAAGCCACCGTCACCTCTAACATTCTCCAAATCCAACCCCAATTCGGAATCCACCATGGATTCCCTTACCTTATTTATCTATCCTCACCACTGGCTACTCGTCTATGGCCTTATTTGGTTTCTTTTCTAACATGGAAAACAAATCTTGCCATAATCGAACCCAAACGGTTCAACTATTTGATTTTCTGTGGTTATTCCGTCTATATTCATCTCTGAATCTTTAAGGGTAACGAGTATATTCATATCTCCTTTGATTCTTACTTACCCCAAATTAGGATTTTCAAACCCTTTCAATCGTACCTATAAAGGTCTGATTTTCTGATTTCTAACACTATATTGTTTCTATCTCGTGTGATTCTTACCTTATTTTCTTCATTTTCATACTTTTCTTTACTGATCTCATACTTCCCGTTAAAACTAGGGTTCAAATTTTCCTTTCCTTTTTCTTATTGATTCTTTCATTTTTTGTTCGATTACCCTCCCTTTTTGTATTTTCATGTGCTTTTACGTCAATATTCCGCTTAAAATTTGTCTTGTGTTATTTTGTGTTTCTTTCAATATTTATTTAAATAGTCTGAATAATCTCTTTTAGTTTGGCATAACTTGTGATTCCTTTAATATTTGCCCAATATTCTGAATAATCTTATGTTTCCCCTAATTTGTATGCCTGATATTCCCTAACAATTTTTGACTTATTTTTGGTATTACACGTGCTGCCTTAATTACTCCGAATAATTTCTGGGAATGCTTCCTTAATTTGTTGAACCCCTTAATTTATGCCCTAAATTACCTATGATTGATTCTACAAATATCTCTTTACGTGCGATTAGTTTGTTTCCATAATTATGTGCTGATTTACACTACTATAGATACCCTCTCCCATATTCCCTTTAAGAGAACCTTGAATTTTGTGAACTAAGATACTTTTCGAAACTAGAAGTTGTTCTATATTCTATCTTTGGTCGGATGGAAGCCAAGGCCACTGGATTCTAAGCAACTGCCATACTTCTTTTGTGTATTTTCTTCGCTTGACTGGTAAGTTACCTGACTTCTGTATTTCCTTATTTCATATCCTTGATGTGCATATGGTGTTTGCACTAAATTTATAACCCTTGATATGAATGTAAGCATGTTTATCCCCTTACCCTGAATCCCTGTAATGAATGCCTTTGTGACTCTTGTTATTAGTAGTGATCTGCCTTTTGTTATTATGTAAACATGGTCACTCAACCCCTATGCCTCTCTGATGTTTGTAATGACTGTCTCATTATGCTTAGATTGCTATCTTAAAGCGAGCCTTTGGTATAAACTGAGTCCCCTTTGTTTAGACCAATATAACAACACTAGCTACTACTTGGCATGTTTTGTTGAGTTTCATGCCTTAATATGATGCCCTCTCCTTTCTATGATGTTGTCCTGATTCAATGTGTTTTAACGTATTTGCAAACATGTTCTTTGTTAACTTTATTTAGCATGTTACTGTTGCATGCACTAAGTATGAAACCTAGTATAAACCTTATTAAATTAGTTCTTCTTTGAGTTATATGATGCACTTAAGTGCTTTGTTTGCTGACTCAACTTGGCTATGTTTGTTTAATCAACTCCTGTTTTCTCAATTTTGGTCTTTCTCTTCTGTCACTCAAACTCTTTGAATCCTGCTTTTAATCAATGTTGCTTAAATCCTGTCCTTTAGCCTTCCTAGTGTGAGCTCTGCTCGGGGTTCATTAGAGACCCTTGTGAACTCTGACACACCAGGACTCGGTCCCTAATCCTTTCTTGAAACTGTTTTGGTTAACCACCCTAGTGTGAGAACTGCCCTGGGTTCTTGAAGCTCTTGGTAACTCTGACACACTAGGGCCTTGCTTCTATGTGCTCAAATATTGTCCTGTACTTACTGGGCAATTCTTGGTTGTTTGTGTCTATGAGCCTTTGACTTTGGAACTGTTCGTGAATTTTGAGAATGAAAGCCTGGTCTGACTAGGTGTATCATTGGACCTGCTGTAGGCTCCCTATAACTATACTTGTTCTATAATTTACTATATTCATTCTGGGTCTGTTATAACTATTGTAATAACATTCTGGGGTTAGTAAAAATGGGAAAGGGTTCTTATTTTTACATTCGTAATCAAACTGGGTAGAAATCTTGTCGATAGGATTATATTTTGTTGTTGACATTATATGCTAGGAATCCTGCCTATAGAATTATATTGTGTTGTTGACATTATATGCTAGCAATCCAGCTTATAGGATTATATTGTTCTGTCGAAATCGTATGCTAGAAATCATGCCTATAGGATTCAAAATCAATTTAATTATAGAAATCATGCCTATAGGTTGTAAAATCAGTTTCAATTATAGAAATCATGCCTATAGGGTGTAAAATCAGTTTCAATTATAGAAGTCATGCCTATGGGGTGTAAAATCAGTTTCAATTATCGTCTCTTTAAGAGTATGCAATACTGTGCTAATTAACATCACTAGAAACCATGCTTATACGACTCGATTAACTAATTCTGAATATGCTTCTGTGATTACCACTGTCAATTACTACACGAATCACCTAGACGATATGCCTATAGGATTAAACAAGTAATTCTAGATATTTTCCTATGGCATGCCGTTATTCACTATCGCCTAAAGCACCTAGATGCCATGTCAATAGGCTTAATCATATTGTTCTAAAATCAGTAGGCGGATTTATTTAGGCTCTAACAATCGCATTAAGAAACTGGTTCCATACATGACTGCCTATTTGTTCGTTCAACATCACATAGATATTCTGCCTATAGGACTTTACAATTGATAAAACCTATTAATCTGTTTGGCGTGCATGTGTTGTCTAAATGCGGAGGCTAACTTGAGCCCTTACTTGCATATATATGAAAGTCCTAACTGTTTTGTATGTCGCCTTGTTTTCTCCTTTTGAGCAACCTAAGTTAAGGTCTAGAACCAACCTGAAGTAGAGGTCCCAAGGCCTCCAGGACCATAGGTAAGGGGCGGGTAGTGCACGCATAGGATACGAGCTAGAATTAACTAGAGTGCTTTAGGTAAAAAAAAACTCAAAGATAGTAATCGGGTAGCAGGAGATGATAATCCGTACCCGCCGAATAATATGAGTAAAACCCCGTCTTGGGGGAGTTACGAAGTATTATTTGTGTTGCACGGGGTGATCCTATAGGCTAAAAAACTTAGGACCCCCATCCCTATTAAACAATTCCTCGCTTTTCTTATTTAGACTAATTCACATAATTTATGTTCGGCCGGGACCCACCGTTGTGGACCTCGAGGGGTGCCTAACACCTTCCCCTTGAGTTAATTTGAGACCCTACCCGATCTCTGGTGATGCAAACTAGTACAATATGATTTATTTGCAATAGGTGTCCTAACACACCTTAATCCGTCAGGTGGCTACTCTATCAACATTCAATTCCTTTCCCTTACCAAAAAGGAGTTGTCAAACGTCGAAACCCGATTTCGTGAGAAAAATGGGGCGTGATAGCATGGCGAATCTGCTAGGGATATCCTTAGGCTCTTACCATAACGAACTTGTTTTGTGAATTAGTCTTTCTCAATTAGCATGCCTTTATTATTCTGCTAATACATGCACATCCCTTTCCCCATTTTCCTTTATAAGAACTTACTTGTCGTTCTTTGTTTAATTTGGTTGCAACATGCATTTCCTCCGCTATTATCTCAATTATACTCACTAAATTCCAACTTTTATCATGTCTTATCGCTTTTTCGTTATGAGAAATAACTCCTGTCCTTGTTTTTCTTTCTTTTCCTATCTTTACAATTATTAAATACTGCATTTTACCACTTTCATCATGCAAAATACTTGACAACGTGTTATTTTCTTTCTGCATAAATACATGCTCGACATGATATTCCACTCGTACGTAATTAATATCATAACGACACTTGATGAGTGTCCGCGCTCTTCCTATATTACCCTTTTTGAATTTGGAAAGGCTTATTTGTGGTAAAACTAATCGATCAGCTGTGCAATCGACGGTTCCGTGCCTTTCCCTCTCAAGTTGTCCGCTTGAGGGTACCAGTCTAGACTTCTATAGAAACATTACTCTGATAATAATTGTACATGCATCATGATCAAACCTAGTAGGGGCTAATATGTTGTCCGCATAATAACCCTCTAAGAAAAACCTTGTCCAAGCCCACCGGGATTTCCATAATCCCAACGGGCACGATCACGATATGTGCATTATTTGGAGAAAAAATGCCGATATGCTAATCGTTAATGTGTAAATAGTCGAATCCGGAGGGGGAAAGGGTCTAACCTTGTTTATTTTGCATAAAATGAGTCACGAAGTCCCCAGGTTCGGCATGGTCCGAAATATACCACCTTTATTGCTAGATTGGTGGGAGAATCTTTCGCCAAGCGACAAAAATCATGTGAAGAGGGTTCTCGAAAATTTACCCTCCTTATTAGACATCCAGCCAAATAACATGTTGATCGAGGCTGCTACCAGGTTCTGGGATGGACAAAGGGCTGTATTCCATTTTGGCAATATAGAAATGACTCATATCTTGGAGGAAATAGGAGGATTCACTAAGTTACCCTGGGATAGTCCCGGTTTGTTGGTGCTAGAAAATCGCACTCCTAGGGGTTTTCTGAAAAAGATGGGTCTGAGAAAGAATGATGATTTAGCATGCCTAAAGAAGTCCTACATAGCTTTTGACTTCCTATACGAACGATATGGACACAACAAATCTTATCGTATTTTTCATGATGAATTCTCCATCACTTCCCTGGGTTGGACTCGTTGTCGGGTTTTCATATTCATCGTCTGTTTTCTGGGTATGATAGTGTTTCCGATCCAAGGGGACAAAATTCACACTAGGTTGGCCATGGTAACCAAAGCTTTAATGGAAGGGGTTAAGGGACAAACATACATTATTGTCCCGATTGTAGCAGAAATGTACCGAGCTCTGGATCGTTGCAAGAAGAGGTTCAAACATTTTGAGTGTTGTAACTTGCTGCTGCAGATTTGGTTGTTGGAGCATCTTCAAAGAGGCTGGTATCGCCAGGAATTTCCACAAAGACCATGGAATGACCACATAGCTTTCCATCATCCGAAAAGAATGACTTTTATCCTAGACAGGTTTGCACAACCGGAGAATGCTATAGATTGGGTACAATTTTTCAGCAATCTAACCGAGGACAAGGTTCATTGGATGTTCGAGTGGTTCCCTACTAGCGAATTCATCATCAGATCCAGGGATGTTCCGCATTTGGTGTTGATTGGGTTAAGGGGCATATATCCCTATGTTCCTATCAGGGTCATGAGAAGAGCTGGTAGAAAACAAGTCATACCGCGAGTCTCCAAAATGAGTCATTACAAAGCACATTTTCAAGATGATGCCATCCCATACAAATGTGAGGCTCAGCACATGTGGCATTTGAAGATTATTGTGGAAAAGGATACCATCGAGCCAAATCGATACCACGCAGTTCATGTGTACTTCTACCCATCATCGTTGGATGATAGCATAATAGGAATAGTCGATCCACAGGTCGATAAAGGAAACAGGGTCATAGATGAAGCTGTTGAAGCACATGTGAAGTATAAGAGGTTATGCAAAAGAGTCCTTAAGTTTGAGGCCAGGCATTTGGAACAACACAAGACATACATAGAGTCAATTAACGAATGGAGGGAAATGGCTACAAATTCGACAGAAAGGTTGGAATATCTGGATCAGGGTCTAATGGAACTAGAGGGGAAGATGAGGAAAAGAGTCATAGACTGTCAGAATGCAGAGGGAAACAAAGGAGGAAACCTAGCAAGGGCATATCTACTGATGCACATGCGCGACCTGGGGAATCTTATTGATGGGGCCAAGAAGGCCAAGCCTGAAGAAGGTCCCTCTGGGACCAAGTAGGTTAGGATTATTTGCTTTGGAATTAGAATGTAATAAGGCAAGTTCCATTAGTGACTCATTTATTTATTGTCATTTTTAGGTTCGTCTTATTTACAACATTAATGAAATGAGGCAGTTATCGGCATTAAATTTCTCCAAATCTATGTGTCGCTACACCTACCTCGGGTACAACGAGGTTTTCAAGTTAGGACGCGAATTTATATTTTCGCAATACGTGTTTAAATACTGCAAAGGTCTTTTCAAAATCCTTACTGACTTGTTTACCTTTTGTTTTTTTCTTTATTTTGATTATTCTCATCCCTAAGGTTGGTTTGCACATACTGGCATCATCAGCATACCATACCAGATCCGAAGGCCCTCCACCACCTCCTCCTCCTCTAAGTGATCCGAAAAGTAAGAGAAAAACTAAGATGGATGATATGAGTAGTGTCAGGAAAGACAAAGCTACACATGCAGAGAATGTTGAGACTTCAAACGGTCGGAGTACTCCGGCACAAAATGATTTGGTCCTACGGTTGGAGCAGAAGATACTAGAATTTCTAGGGGAACTTGAGTAGGTCCGTAACTTGGCGAACCTCTCCCTCACCCTAAACGTCCCAGACATTAACCAAAAAAATGCCCAAAACCCAGTACCTCCTCAAAACACACCAAACCAACGTCCGAAAAATCCTCCCGCACCCCATCAATACGCAACACCTCCACAAAATACTAACCCCCCACCAATACCAACTCCTCCTCAGCACCAACATCTTCCGACTCAGTACCTGCGAATCACTACTTACCATACTCCTCAAAATACCCCACAACCTATTCCCAATCCGCAAAATTCGACCAACGATCACCACTACACTCAAACCTCCGGTATCCACCAAAATAACCCCATATATGTAGAAATTTTACCTCACTCCACTCAACCGACCTCATACACACCAGAATCCGCCGAGAAGGACCTGCTCATCAAGAATATGGCGGAGGAGCTCAAGAAGCTCACAAGCCGAGTCCAAGGTGTTGAAGGAGGCAAAGAAATTGAAGGTTTGAATTATGAAGATCTATGTATTCAACTAGATGTAGAACTGTTGGAGGGTTACAAACCTCCTAAGTTCGAGATGTTTGACGGAACAGGTGACCCGAATGTACATTTGAGGACATACTGTGACAAACTCGTGGGAGTTGGGAAGGATGAAAGGATTCGTAAGAAGATGTTCATGAGGAGTCTCACTGGAGATGCCCTATCTTGGTATATCAGCCAAAATCCCAGGAAGTGGGTTAATTGGGTAAGCATGGCATCAGACTTTATAGACCGATACAGATTTAATACAGAGAATGAACTGGACGTCTTCTACATACAGAACCTCAAGAAGAAACCAACGAAAACTTTTCGCGAGTATGCTACTCGACGGAGGTCAGAAGCTACAAAGGTTAGGACGACATTGGAAGAAGGGCAGATTAACAAATTCTTCGTTAGGGCTCAGGATCCACAATACTATGAAAGGTTATTGGTCATCGAAAATCACAAATTCTCCGACATCATCAAACTCGGGGAAAGGATTGAAGAAGGGATCAAGAACGGAATGGTAACCAATTTTGAGGTGTTGCATGCTACGAACAAAGCATTACAGTTAAGGGGCATATCAAAGAAGAAAGAAATGTGGGCAAAGATGGTAGCCCAAGGTCCTAAATCTCCACTCACATACCAAACACCCCACCCACATATCAACCCTCACCTCCCAGATATCCTCAACACGATACCCTCTATCTCACTTATAACACCCAACCAACCTATTATCACTCACCACCAGCCCACTAAAACTATCCAAAACCCAAACCCAACTTCGATCGCAGATCACCCATACAATACACCCCTATTGCTGGACCCATCGACCAACTATATGCAAGACTGAAAGCTGCTGGATATGTCACCCTTATTCCTGTTGTCGCCATGGAAAACTCCTCTCAATGGGTCAACCCAAACAAAACATGTGTGTACCATTCCGGCATGAAGGGACGTACCATCGATGAATGCCGCACTCTGAAACACAAGATTCAGACATTGATTTTTACCAAAGTCATACAAGAAAAGGAAGCTGCACCCAATGTTCACAACGACCCTCTACCGGACTTAGGGGTGAAGGAGAAATGTGATAAAAACTGATGAAGAATGTTATCCTAAATAGTCAATTTGGCTTATTCGGGAAGGTGATGATCCTAAGAAACCTGCAGTCACACTCACCCCTATTGTGGTACAGATACAGCCACCAATCGAAGTTGAGGTAGCTGCATCAACTCCGTTTGAAACTGAAGTAACAACACCTGCAGCTGCACCTACTCCATTTGAAGTAGAAGTAACTGCACCCTTCACTGTGACGGTAGATTCCACACCGCCCTTTAAATCCAATGCCGTACCTTGGGATTATGTTTTCGAAGCCAGGAGAAAAGGGAAAGCAAAAATAGAAGAGTCCGGTGCGACACAAAGGATGACTAGGACTGGCAGAATTTATACACCTGAGAATTTGGGAGGAACGAGCAAAGAAGCCTCTGCCAAACAACCCATAATTGAAATAGGTCCATATGATCTCTAGAGGAAGGTACATGCAAGGGAATATTCTATGATGGATCATCTGAACAAAAATCCCGCCCAGATATCCATCCTATCACTGCTGCAAAATTCTAAGGCGCATAGGAATGCTTTGATGAAGGTATTGAATGAGGCTTGCGTACACAAGTGGGAAGATGGCCAACATGGTGGGGCAAGTGCTTGAGAGCCACAAGATCACCTTTCACGAAGATGAGTTACCACAATAGGGATTGAGCCACAACAGGGCACTGCACATCATAGTGCAATGCGAGGATAAATTCATTGCCAGGGTTCTGATAGACGGAGGGTCCAGCCTCAACATCTGCCCGTTGACAACCCTGAAAAGTTTGGGCAAAGATTTGCATGAAATATGAGTAGGGACTATGAATGTGAAGGCATTTGATGGGTCACAAAGGGCCACAATTGGAGAAACCAATTTAGGCTTGCAGATGGGTCCTACTTGGTTCGATGTTGAATTTCAGGTGCTGGACATATCTGCCTCCTACAATCTGCTGTTGGGATGACCTTGGATATATACCGCCGGGGCTGTTACATCTACTCTGCACCAGGTTGTGAAATTTGAATTGAAATATCAGGAAGTATTCATTCATGGAGATGGGAGCAATCCCATTTATACCAACCAAACAGTTCCGATCGTGGAGAATAGAAGGAAGTTAGGAGGGGAGACTTATCACTGTATCGAGCACGTCAATGCAATTGAGAAACACAAATGGTGGAGAAGAAAAATAGAAAGCATACTAGCATGGTCGGGTAGAAACTCCAAGACATTACCAAGCCAGTACAGCTGAAGCGTCACGGTACAACTTTTGGGCTCGGGTATCCATACACCTGGAAAGAATATAATGATTGGTCGCTGCCATGGCGTGGTCCCTATTACCCTCTTGATCAACTAGTGCCGCATTTGAGCCAATCCTTTCATCAATCCGATACAATATGGGGATCTAAAGAAGAGGAAGGTTTGGCCGGTCTTAAGAACCTGTTCTTGGAAGATGAAGACATGGATTGTTGAGGAGGAGGAGGAGGAGGAGGAGGAAGAAGGCCTTACCATCCAGGCAGTGGAGAGGGGAGAAGTTCTCTGGAATTCGACCGCCACACCATCCAGGGCCAGACGAGTCTCGTGGTAGCATGGCTACTAGTGTTAATTGAAACACAATTCTTTTCAGCATTTTGTTTTAAAAAACATCTTTCTTTCAGTATTTTTTTGGAAAACATTGTTTGAAGTCATTTAAACGCTACTTTGTTCAAAGTTTCAACATTTATCAAATAATTTGATGTTTTGTTATCATTATCTTTCATATTTTTCCTCTACAGCATTACTATTTCTTACCTTGATGAACCAACGACTGTGACATGTAATGAGACAATGCAACACAAGGATAGTGATTTAAAAGAGATAGAAGAAGAAGATGTGATACCTGAGGAGATCGTCAGAGAAGTTGAGAACTTTGAGAACAAACCTAAGTCCAACCTGGACGAGACCAAGGTAGTCAACTTGGGAGATTCTGAAACCGTCAAAGAAACTCGCATAAGCATCCATTTTTCACCGTCAGAGAAGAAAGAGTACATTCGTTTCCTGAGAGAGTACGAGGACATTTTTGCATGGTCGTAAGACGACATGACCGGGTTGAGCACATCCATAGTGGCTCATAAGTTGCCTACCGATCCAATGTGTCTGCCAGTAAAGCAGAAACTCAGAAAGTTCAAGCCAGGCAAGAGCCTGAAAATGAAGGAAGAAGTCACCATGCAAATCAAAGCCAAAATCCTCAGGGTGGTTGAATATCCAACCTGGTTAGCCAACATTGTGCCGGTTCCAAATAAAGACGGGAAAGTTAGGGTGTGTGTCGACTATCAGGATCTGAACAGAGCAAGTCCCAAGGACGATTTCCCGCTGCCAAATATACACATACTGATTGACAATTGCGCCAAACACGAACTCTAGTCCTTTGTGGATTGCTTCGCGGGTTATCATCAGATTTGGATGGACGAAGAAGACATAGAAAAGACAGCCTTCAATACACCATGGGAGTATATTTCTACAAAATGATGCCATTCGGCCTGAAGAATGCTGGGGCCACCTACATGAGGGTTATGACAACCATCTTCCATGATATGATACACAAGGAGATAGAGGTGTATGTTGACGACGTCATCATCAAATTCAAGAAGGTCATATATCACATATCGGATTGAGAAAATTCTTTGACCGGCTGCAGAAGTACAATCTAAAGTTGAACCCCACAAATGTGCATTTGGGGTTCCTGCCGGAAAATTGTTGGGATTCATCGTCAGCCGCTGAGGAATCGAGTTGGACCTGTCAAAGGTCAAAGCTATCCAGGAGTTACCACCACCAAAGAACAATAAGGACGTGATGCGTTTCTGGGGACATCTCAATTACATCAGGCGCTTCATAGCACAGTTCATGGTGATATGTGAACCAATTTTCGAAATTCTGAAAAAGGATGTCGCAACCAGCTGGACTGAGGATTGTCAGAAGGCTTTTGACTAAATCAAGGTATACATGTCCACACCACCAGTCCTAGTCCCGCCAGAACCTGGTAGGCCACTACTACTCTACCTTTCGGTATTAGATGGGGCTTTTGGTTGTGTTTCGGGACAACATGACGAGACGGGGAGAAAAGAGCAAGCCATATTTTATCTGAGCAAGAAGTTCACACCCTACGAAGCACGATACTCTTTGCTAGAACGCACTTTCTATGCTCTAACATGGATAGCTCAGAAACTAAGACACTACTTCTGTGCCTATACCACATATCTCAGATCAAGGATGGATCCTCTGAAGTACATCTTTCAGAAGCCTATGCCTACAAGAAAGCTGTCCAAGTGGAAAATATTGTTGAGCGAGTTTGATATCATCTACGTAACTCAGAAGGCATTCAAGGGACAAGCATTAGCAGATCATCTTACTGAAAATCCTGTGGGAGGAGACTAGGGACCACTAAAAACGTATTTTCCTGACGAAGAGGTATCATTGGTAGGAGAAATATTGCTGAAGCCTACGACGGTTGGAGACTATTTTTTGACGGAGCTGCAAATTTCAAGGGAGTCGGTATCAAAGCCGTCTTGGTATCAGAAACCGGTCAGCACTACCCGGTGCCCGCAAAGCTCAGGTTCCCGTGCACCAACAATATGGCGGAATATGAAGCCTGCATACTGGGGCTCAATTTGGTTGTCAACGTGAATGTTCAGGAATTGTTGGTAATTGGTGACTCAAACCTGCTGGTGCACCAGGTACAAGGTGAATGGGCTATAAAAAAAAATACTAGAATAGTACCATATCTGCATCGCGTACAAGAGATGATGAAGAGGTTCACAAAGATAGAGTTCCAGCATGTCCCCAGAATCCAGAATGAATTCGCAGACGCATTTGCAACCCTGTCATCCATGATACAACATCCAGACAAGAATTTCATCGATCCTATTCTGGTAAGAATCCATAATCAGCAGGCGTACTATGCTCATGTCGAAGAAGAGACGGATGAAAATCCGTGGTTCCACGATATCAGGGAATATTTGGCAAAGGGAGAATTTCCAGAGCATGCCAACCACACTTAGAAACGCACACTTCGGAGGTTGTCCAATCATTTCTTCCAAAGTGGAGGAATTCTGTATAGAAAAGCCCCTGATCTAGGGCTGTTACGGTGTGTTGACGCCAAAGAGGCTTCCAAATTGCTTGAAGAAATACATACAGGAACCTGTGGCCCACATATGAACGGTTTCGTTCTAGCTAAAAATATACTCAGGGCTGGATATTTTTGGATGACTATGGAAACAGATTGCATCTGGTATGTCCAAAAATGTCACAAGTGCCAGATACATGCAGATATGATACGGGTACCATTAAACGAGATCAATGCGACAAGTGCACCTTGGCCTTTTGTTGCCTGGGGAATGGATGACATTGGTTCAATCGAACCCACCGCTTCGAACAGACACATGTTCATTTTAGTAGCCATTGATTATTTTACAAAATGGGTTGAAGTTGCATCCTACAAAGTTGTAACTAAGAAAGTCGTTGCAGACTTTGTCAGGGATCATATTGTTTGTCGATTCAGGGTTCTGGAGTCCATCATCACTGACAATTTCGCCAATCTCAACAGCGATCTGATGAAAGCCATGTGTGAAACTTTCAAAATCAAGCACAAGAACTCCACAACATACAGTCCTCAAATGAACGGAGCCGTGAAGGCCGCCAACTAAAACATCAAGAAGATACTAAGGAAAATGGTAGAGAATCACAAGCAATGGCACGAAAAGTTACCATTTGCCTTATTGGGATACCGCGCCACAGTCCGCACATCAATCGGGGAAACTCCTTATTTTCTGGTCTACAATACTGAAGTTGTCATCCCCGCCGAGGTAGAAATTCCTTCTTTGAGAATTATACAAGAAGCCGAACTCAGTGACGTAGAATGGATAAGGAAACGCTATGAGAAATTAGCCGTCATAGATGGGAAAGAAATGAATTCAGTGTGTCATGGTCAGCTTTATCAAAACAGGATGTCCAGAGCCTTCAACAAAAGGGTCAAACCTAGACAGTTTACACCGGGGCAGCTAGTGCTGAAACGGATCTTTCCACATTAAGATGAAGCCAAAGGGAAATTCTCACCCAACTGGCAAGGCCCTTATATTTTTCACAGAGTACTAACCGGAGGAGCACTCATACTCGCAGAGATGGATGAAGAAATTTTTCCAAAGCCTACCAACTCAGATGCAGTCAAAAGATACTATGTGTAAACTATTTACATTTCTTCATATGATGTAGTTGAAATACTTTGACCTGATTCCCGTTTAAGAGGAGATACATAGGCAGCCCTGTGGGTTCAGTCATAGTTCAATAAAATTTCCATTTTCCCCACAATCAGAAACTGGGGCAAAATTTTGAGGAGGACCCTCAAAATTTCGAAGCTAGTTTAGTCAACGACACTGCATGCGAAGTAGCCAGAAGTTCGTTTAGATAACTGGGGAAGAATTTTGAGGAGGACCCTTAAAATATATGGCAAGGAGGTTGCAATGTCTCTGATAACGTCATAGTCACCGGTTCATCTAACTGATTTCTTAATTTGCATATTACTATGTTTTGAAAACCATACATACATACTTTCGGAAAACTCTATTTTTAGCCAAATACTACCCATGGTGACTCGAACAGGACTCTCGGGCAAAGTGGAGCAAAGCAAGAAGAGAAAGGCACAAACCAACCTCCCCGCATAACTCATAACTTTTCTTTGGATGCAGGAATAGGTCATAACAACAAGTATCGTCATAACGACAGAACTGCCAGACATAAATATATCTCCAGCTAAGAATACTTCGCTCTTATTTTCTACACGTCCATTTTCATGAGACTAAGCACTGTCTCAAATCCTGCATGAGGCTAAGCCCTTCCTCTCTATCTGCATAAGGCTAAGCATTTTCTTCCATTTGCATAAGACTAAGCACTGTCTCAAATCATGCATGAGGTTAAGCCCTGGCTCTCTATTTGCATAAGGCTAAGCATCGCCTTCCATTTGCATGAGACTAAGTACTGTCTCAAATCCTGCATGAGGCTAAGACCTGCCTCTCTATTTGCATAAGGCTAAGCATTTCCTTCCATTTTTATGAGACTAAGCACTGTCTCAAATCCTACATGAGGCTAAGCATTGCCTTCCATTTGCATGAGACTAAGCATTGTCTCAAATCCTGTATGAGGTTAAGCCCTGTCTCTCTATTTGTATAAGGCTAAGCATTGCCTTCCATTTGCATGAGACTAAGCACTGTCTCAAATCCTGCATGAGACTAAGCCATGCCTCTCTATTTGTATAAGGCTGAGCATTGCCTTCCATTTGCATGAGACTAAGCATTGTCTCAAATCTTACAAGAGGCTAAGCCATGCCTCCTCATTTGCATAAAGCTAAGCATTGCCTTGTCCTTGCATGAGACTAAGCATTATCTCAAATCTTGCATGAGGCTAAGCCTTGCCTCTATATTTTCATAAGGCTAAGCTCTACCTTCCCCACACAAGACTAAGCATTGTCTTTCTTTGTGTAAACACAAATGTTTCTCTATTTCAAACCTTGCATTATTCTCTTCTTCCGGGACCAAGCTCTGCTCCCAACTCTACGCAAGACTAAGCTCTGTCTTGTTATTATCTCAGCATCTCATGGGCTAATATATAGCCAATTTGTCTAAAGGCGTCATAGTCCGAAGGCATCATCCTCGTAGACGGAAGACACTATACCATGGCCTGATATCTCTCAATCTTGCACATCATTATTCAAAGGCATTATGGTTCGGAGGCACCATCTTCATAGCCCGAGAACATCATTTCATGGCCTACAAATCCCTTACCACACAATTCATGGCTCGGGACATCATGGTCTAAAGACGTCATCCTCACCGTCCAAATACAATCTTCTTGGTCCAAAGGGAATTTGTATCATGATTAAATTTACATGCACTTATTGTGTTTTGAGTTTGCAGCAATCCGGAAGGTAACTGTTATCCTAACAGGAGCAGTCTTTGCTAGGGCTGTGCACGGATCAGATTGGATCGGATTTAGCACATTTCGGATTCGGATTTCGGATTTCGGATTCTAGAAAATGCAATCCGAATCCGATCCGAATTATATCGGATCGGATTCGGATTTTAAAGTTTGGATCGGATCGGATTTCGGATCGTAAATGCCTCAATGTTGTAAACTAATATGTATATTTTCTTTGTAAAAGAGGCAATGCATTAAGAAAAATTCATGTTTATACAATTATGAGAGTACTATGGTGCCAATATAGCTAACTCTAGCAATTGTAAAGGTAATAACTTGGAGGAAGATGTAAAGAAAGTACTGACTATCCGAAATTAAAGTGTAGTATTTATACATTGCCTAATAATTTCGGATTTCGGATCGGATCGGATTAAAATATACCAATCCGAATCCGATCCGAAATCCGAAATTTTTATAAACACAATCCGAAATCCGGTCCAATCCGAAATCCGAAATCCGAAATTGAATGGATCGGTTCGGATTTCGGATATCCGATCCAAATGAACAGCCCTAGTCTTTGCTCCAAGTTATCACTCAATTCCCATACCCTCCAAACGTAACCGATCATCATCCGTTACCCAGTCTCACTTACCCATAACCATTTTCAAATCCCAATTGATCCCACCCGGAATATTCTGTCCACCCTTACAATAGCCCCACCGGTTCATTTCATCGTTAAATCCAGAAATACATACGACCTGATTCCTGTAAGACCAGGGATATATAGGCAGCTCAGAATCCAGAGAGCGGTCTATATCTTTTAAGTCACCCTATTCGATCAAAATCGGTCATCATTTTCTTACCCGACAACTCTTCCATCCTTCCCGGGTAAAGAGGGGCAGCTGTTGATACCCAATTTTTCCCTCATATATTTCAAATATACATATATACTTTCAAAATAGTTCATGTGCATCATCATTTGATTCATAAACACATACAATTATTTTTCCTAATTTTTCTATAATTTTAAAGATTTTTTAAATCAATTTATTCCCATATTTTATTAGATAAATAATCATTAATTGCATCAAAACTTATTTCACGATGATTTTATCATCTAAATTCATCATTTATATCCATACTAGATTTTAAATATTTTTGGTGCATTTATTATAATTACATCTGCATTTTCAAGGTTAAAATTGCACATTTGCAATAATAGCCTATACATGCTTATAATTACTTTATTTTTGCAAAAATAAATTTTAATATTTTTATAGCGTTAAATAATCGTCATTAATCATTTTATGCACAAATAATATTTTTACTATTTTATTTATTATTTTTACGAATTATTTTATTAATAAAAAATGGGTATTTAACTAATAGCCCTAAATTCCTCCTATTTTCGGACCTGGGCCACCCAACCCATCCCAAATAACCCCAGCCCAACTACTTTAATACCTTTCCCAATCCACCATAGCCCAAACCAAATGACCCTTTTAGTTCTAACCCGAGCGGTACCCATTTAACCGACGGCTCACTCATATTTCAAATCCTGATCGTTGATCTCCTAAGATCAATGGCCCCCGTTTAATCCCCCTCTTTAATTAATCAATCCCATCCCAAACCCTCCATTCCCTCCTGGACACCGCCTTTGTACGCTCTCATCTCTCACCCTCATGAATCCTAAACCGTTGTCACCTCTAACCTTCTCCAAATCCAACCCCAAATCGGAATCCACCATGGATTCCCTTACCTTATTTATCTACCCTCACCACTGGCTTCTCATCTATGACTTTATTTAGTTGCTTGCCTAACATGGCAAGCAAATCTTGCCATAATCCAACCTAAACGGTTCAACTCTTTGATTTTCTGTGGTTATTCCGTCTATATTCATCCCTGAATCTTTGAGGGTAACGAGTATGTTCATATCCCCTTCGATTCTTACTTACCCTAAATTAGGGTTTTCAAACTCTTTCAATCGGACCTAAAAAGGTTTGATTTTCTGATTTCTAACACTTTTCTGTTTTTATCTAGTGTGATTCTTACCTTATTTTCTTCATTTTCGTACTTTTCTTTACTGATTTCATACTTTCCTTTAAAACTAGGGTTTAAAATTTCCTTTTATTTTTCTTACCGATTCTTTCATTTTTTGTTTGATTACCCTTCCTTTTTGTATTTTTCATGTGCTTTTACATCAATATTTCGCTTAAAATTTGTCTGGTGTTATATTGTGTTTCTTTCAATATTTATTTAAATAGTATGAATAATCTCTTTTAGTTTGGAATTACTTGTGATTCCTTTAATATTTTCCCAATATTCTTAATAATCTTATGTTTTTCCTAATTTATATGCCTGATATTCTCTATCAATTTTTGACTTATTTTTGGTATTACGCGTTCTGCCTTAGTTACTCCGAGTGATTTCCTGGAATGCTTCATTTATTTGTTGAACCCCTTAATTTATGCACTAAATTACCTATGATTGATTCTGCAAATATCTATTTACATGTGATTAATTTGTTTCCATGATTATGTACTGATTTACACTACTATATATACCCTCTCCCCTATTCCCTTTAAGATAACCTTGAATTTTCTGAACTAAGATACTTTTCGAAACTAGAAGTTGTTCTATATTCTATCTTTGGCCGACTTGAAGCCAAGGCCACTGGATTCTGAGTTACTGCCATACTTCTTCTATGGATTTTCTTCGCTTAACTGGTTAGTTACCTGACTTCTATATTTCATTCTTTCATATCCTTGATGTGCATATGTTGTTAGCACTAAATTCATAACCCTTGATATGAATATAATCATGTCTATCCCCTTACCCTGAATCCTTGTAATGGATTCCTCTGTGACTCTTGTTATTAGTGGTGATCTGCCTTTTGTAATTATGTAAACATGGTCACTCAACCCCTATACCTCTTTGATGTTTGTAATGACTGTCTCATTATTCTTAGATTGCTATTTTAAAGTGAGCCTTTGGTATAAACTGAGTCCCCTTTGGTTAGACCAATGTAACAACTCTAGCTACTACCTGACATGATTTGTTGAGTTGCATGCCTTAATATGATGCCCTCTCCTTTCTATGATGTTGTCCTGGTTCAACGTGTTTTAACTTATTTGCAAACATGTTCTTTGTTAAATCTATTTAGCATGTTACTGTTGCCTTCACTAAGTATGAAACCTGTTATGAGCCTTATTAAATTAGTTCTTGCTTGAGTTATGTGATGCACTTAAGTACTTTGTTTGCTGACTCAACTTGGCTATGTTTGTTTAATCAACTCCTGTTTTCTCAATTTTTGTCTTTCTCTTCTGTCACTCAAACTCTTTGAATCCTGTTTTTAATCAATGCTGCTTAAATCCTGTCCTTTGGCCTTCCTAGTGTGAGCACAGCTCGGGGTTCATTAGAGACCCTTGTGAACTCTGACACACTAGGACTCTGTCCCTAATCATTTCTTGGAACTGTTTTGGTTAACCACCCTAGTGTGAGCACTTGCCTTGGTTCTTAAAGCCCTTGGGAACTCTGACATACTAGGGCCTTGGTTCTATGTGCTCAAATCTTGTCCTGTACTTATTGGGTAATTCTTGGTTGTTTGTATCTTTGAAGCCTATGACTCTGGGACTGTTTGTGAATTGAGAGAATGAAGGCTTGACCTGGCTAGGTATATCATTGGACCTTCTGTAGGCTCCCTATAGTTATACTTTTTCTGTAATTTACTATATTCATTCTAGTCTGTAATAGCTATTGTAATAACATTCTAAGGTATTAGTAAAAATGGGAAAGGGTTCTTATTTTTACATTCGTAATCAAACTGGGTAGAAATCCTGTCTATATGATTATATTGTGTTGTTGGAATAATATAGTAGAAATCCTGCCTAAAGAATTATATTGTGATGTTGACATTATATGCTAGCAATCCTGCTTATATGATTATATTGTGTTGTCAAAATCGTATGCTAGAAATCATGCCTATAGGATTCAAAATCAGTTTAATTATAGAAATCATGCCTATAGGGTGTAAAATCAGTTTCAATTACAGAAGTCATACCTATAAGGTGTAAAATCAGTTTCAATTATAGAAGTCATGCCTATAGGGTGTAAAATCAGTTTCAATTATCGTCTCTTTAAGAGTATGCAATACCGTACTTATTATTATCGTTAGAAACCATGCTTATGGGACTCGATTAACTAATTCTAAATATGCTTATGTGATACCACTATCAATTACTACGCGAATCACCTAGACGATATGCCTATTGGATTAAACAAGTAATTTTGGATATTTTCCTATGGCCTGCCGTTATTCACTATCGTCCAAAGCACCTAAATGTCATGTCAATAGGCTTAATCATATTGTTCTAAAATCAGTAGGCGAATTTATTTAGGCTCTAACAATCGCATTAAGAAACTGATTCCATACATGACTGCCTATTTTTTCGTTCAACATCACATAGATATTCTGCCTATAGGACTCTACAATTGATAAAACCTATTTATAGGTTTGGCGTGCATATGTTGTCTAAATTCGGAGGCTAACTTGAGCCCTTATTTGCATATATATGAAAGTCCTAACTGTTTTGTATGTCGCCTAGTTTTCTCCTTTTGAGAAACCTAAGTTAAGGTCTAGAACCACCCTGAAGTAGAGGTCCCAATGCCTCCAGGACCATAGGTAAGGGACGGGTAGTGCAAGCATAGGATACGCGCTAGAATTAACTAGAGCGCTTTAGGTAAAAAAACTCAAAGATAGTAATCGGGTAGCAGGGGATGATAGTTTGTGCCCGCTGAATAATATGAGTAACACCCCCGTCTTGGGGAGTTACGAAGTATTATTAAACAATTACCCGCTTTTCTTGTTTAGACTAATTCGCATAATTTAAGTTCGGTCGGGACCCACCATTGTGAACCTCGAGGGGTTCCTAACACCTTCCCCTCAAGGTAATTTGAGCCCTTACCCGATCTCTGGTGATGCAAACTGGTACAATATGAGTTATTTGCAATAGGTGCCCTAACCCACCTTAATCTGTTAGGTGGAGACTCTCTCAACATCTAATTCATTTCCCTTACCAAAAAGGAGTTGTCAAATGTCGAAACCCGATTTCGCGATAAAAAAAGGGCACGGCAGTTGATCAGCTTAAAGAAGAACTCAAGCGTTGAGTGGCTTACCTCGTTGTTGAAAAAACACATGTTATGTACAGCATGAGGAGAAAAACCTTGGAAGAGGCTAAAGCTGGTGTCATTGACTTTGATGCCAAAATCTCTAAAGCCCTTGAGCTGGAGGCAACTGCTAAAAGGGGTCTTTCAGCCAGGCCTGGTGCTTCTGATTCTTCTTGTTCCGGTTCTGAATTTTCGGAAATCAAAGAGGAACCGAAAAGAAAAGATGTTGAAGGCCAAAATGATGAAGGTCAAGATATTGAGCCGGTGGCGGATCTACCCACTTCTCCTAGGGGCGTGGATGCTTCTCTTCCTCCGGGTTCCCAAGATGCAACAACTTTTCTTTCTTTTCCCAACTTTTGTACTTTTGCCATTTTGGCACATCTTTTGTAAATAAAAACACATTTTGCTCAAGTGTTGCATACGTCTTTCTGTGTTTTTTTGTTTGAACATTTATGCAAGTTTAATCTTTGCGTCCTTTCTCGTTTAAGTGTTGTGCAATTTTTAGTATTTGCGCGTGATTATGCAAGGCTTTGGGTGTATTTTCTCTCGAAAGCATTTGGTCTTCGGGCACAAGTTCTTCCGAAATCAACCCTTTATCGTGAGGGTTTTCATAAGAGAGGGCCCTCTTATGTTTACAGTTCTCTTGAAGAGGACGTCTCTTGTTCATTATGGCACTAGCATTTTAAGTGCTTGTTTACTTTCAAATGACAAAATAAATTCATCGTTCACACAAGAAACAAGATAGAAATAAAATGATTTTACTTTATTCCTTCAATTTTCAATAGGTACTTACGCATTTGTTATGCTAAAAGGAAATTTCCATTTCTTGTACCTAACTTGTACAACTTGTTTCTACGGGGCTGGCTGCGCAGTCCCTAGTCCGGATGATTTAACTACTCCCCCCTCCCCCCAGTGTTCGAATGCGAAGAATACGAATTGTTACACTGGAAGTTTAAAACCTTCGAGGATTCCACTAATGAATTGCTAACAATCTTCAGTTTGGTAACAAGTTTCACTTCCCCTTAGGAATTTATGCCATCGAGCCAAAGACTATCTAACAATCCCCTAGTGGTTTGCACTTGTGAATGGTCGGGTAACCCTTGTTCGATAGCAAACTTAATATCTCTGTGGGAACTTTGCTACCTAGCAAAGGATTATCTTACTGCTCTGGAGTGGTTCTTCGCTTGTGTGCCTTGTTATTAAAAGGTCTTATTGATGCTGTTGAAACCTTCTTCGTAGTATGCTTCCGTTACTGCCTCATTAAAAACCTTGCCAGAAAAATTCAATTGGGACAAAAACTGGACGAAGGGAAAAAGAGTGCAGCACATACTTTCAGTATAGGTGATGTCCATCAACAATAGTATATCTTTATATGTTCCACATTCAAGTTGCTTGGCAACATTTCTCCATTTTGATTCTCCAACTCGTATGAACCTTTCCCGGTGACAGTTGAAACCCAGTAGGGGCCTTCCCATGTTGTACCTAGCTTCCCTGCATTGAGTTCTTGGGTGTTTTGAGTTACTTATCTTAGAACCAAGTCTCCCACTTTGAAATAACGAAGTTTGGCTCTTCGATTATAGTATCTTTCCATTCTCTGCTTTTTTAGCTGCCATCCTTATATGTGCCAAGTCCCTCCGCTCATTGAGCATCTCTAAATTGACCAACATTGCTTCGTTGTTTGCTTCTTCATTTGCATGGAAGTATCTCAAGGTTGGCTCCCCTACTTCCACCGAGATCAAAGCTTCTACTCCGTACACAAGGGAGAAAAGAGTCTCTCATGTGCTCGATTTGGCCGTTGTTTCGTATGCCAATATTGCTCTAGGTAGTTCCTTGGGCCATCTGCCTTTAGTTTCTTCCAATCTCTTTTTGAGATTTTGTATAATCACTATGTTCATTTATTTTTTTTGACCACTTGAGCTCGGATGATAGGGCGAAGATGTGATCCTTTTGATTTTCAAGTCTTCAAGGAACTTCGTGACTCTTGCGCCTATAAATTGTAGCCCATTGTCGCAGGCTATCTATTTTGGTATCCCAAATCTGCAAATTATGTTCTCCCACAATAAATCAACTACCTCACGTTCACCGATCTTCTGATAAAGACCTGCTTCAACCCACTTAGAGAAATAGTCAGTTAATATAAAATGAAACCTTACCTTACCAGGGGCTGGCGACAGTGGTCCAAAAATATCCATTCCCCACTTCATGAACGGTCATGGAGACAAAACTGAGTGCAATTGTTTTGCTGGTTGATGTACTAGTTGTGCATATCGTTGATACTTATTGCAAAACAAAAGGTTTGGTGTCATGTTCCGTCCGGAGCCAGTAGTATCCTTCCCTTACCAACTTTAGTACCAAGGAATCTGCGTTGAATGATTTCCACATATCCCTTCGTGGACTTCTCACATAACATAGTTGGCTTCAAAGGCTCCCAAGCATCGGGCCAGCGGACCTTGGAAATATTTCGTGTACAATTGGCCTCCTTTGAAGCTATATCGTGCTACTCTAGAACCGAGTGCATAAGATGTTGATGGTAGGCTATAAACTCTTGCTTTAGTCGCTTGCTACACTCGAATTTACTACACTTTAATAGAGTTTGTGCTTTAATCGATAGTGTTATAAACTAATTGTGTATTTTATGCCTTGTAGGAGGATTCAGTTCTATGAAAATGTTACATAATCAATTTGATTGATTTGGAGCTTTGAAGTCTGAGTAAAAGCCCAAGGGAATAAGACGGGATCACGTTCGGGGTCGAAAACCACGTCTGGATATCAAATATTCAAAAAAATTCCGAACTCATAGAAACCCCACTGTCGTGTCGCGTGGGGCGCCGCGCTAAGCCATTTTTCCTGTAGTCTGTCAGAATCAACTCTCTGAATTTCCCCATTAATCCCCCGCTTGGACCATTGCTCCATGCGGCGCGCATGTGCAATAGTTACAGAGTATTTTCCAAATTCATGTAGGAAAATATGTTTTCGTCTAGGTACCACCTTACTTAGTATAAATACATGGAAAAATGATATTTTTGGGACTTTTGACAGATCTTAGACCTAAGGAAGCCAAGGAGAAGGCAAAGAAACAAAAGCTCAAGGATTTCATCATTCAATCCTCACTCAAGCCAAGAGTTTGAATCGTTTTATTTCCGTTAACTTAAACATTGTTATGATGAATCACTCCATATCCGTGGAGTGGTTCTCTTTAGGGTTTGATGGATTTGGTGCTTTAATACGCGTTTGTGGATAATTAACTCTAGTTTTTATGTATTGAATTGTTTTGGATGTTTTAATTGTGGCATCTATATTCACTTGTTCGTATAATCGAGAGAGGCCTAACTTGTGATATTGTTGCATTATATTTTATTGGTTGAAGTCATTAATTCTTCTTATTAATCGGAAGAGGCTGGTTGAATTGTTGATTAAACTTACTTAGGAGGATAATCTAGAAAGGTTCTCCTAAAGACCAATCCACTACTAATTCTTGCATATCTTCACGTGCTTAAAATTAGTTCATCTTGTGAGGTTGAGACTTAATCTTGAGAGGCGTTTCTACTAATCAGTTGAACTAATAACCAAGTGAGTTCGAGAGATTCACTTGAACATTAGAAATAAATTATCTAGAGTTAAATCCAAAACATTGATCTTGCACCTAAACTATCAACCATATCTCCTCCCAATTGATATTTTCCTTTGCTTATTACTTGCGTCGATTGTCATTAGCCAATAGTTTAGACTCCTAGTTAATTTTAGTTTTAATCACATAAGCCTCAATTATTGATCATCTTGAATAGCAATTTAGCTACAAATTACGATAATATTATTTAACTACAATCCATGTGGATACAATATTATAATTTACTATATTCTACTAGCGAGCATAATTTGTGTTATGTTTTTAGCTCGTCAAATTTTTGGATTGGAAATCAATAGTATTTGAAATAGTTTGATTTCTAATTCAGGAAATTTAAATTTTATTTTTATTTTAGTTTTCCCTTTTTACGGTTGGTGTTATTTGACTGTGCGCAGGTTACAAGTTAGATTGGTGCAACATGATCTTCCAGGAAGGAATTACAAGCATACGAACCAGAAATTGAGAAACATCTGCGACAGTTAAGGAAGGAAAGAAATCTCTTCGAGAATACAGAAACGGTTGGGTAATCCTCAACCAAAGAAATGATGGTGGGAGATGAAGATAATGTTGATTTGGCAACGAGAGATGCAGCCCAACTCAGAGAAAAAGCTACAAAAGATGCTGAAGAAGCAACATTTAGAGATGCACAAATTGCTTATGAGGAGGACAGAGCTCGAAGAATAGCTTAGAATCAGCCTTTGGTTCAGACCAGTTCGGAAACAAAGCTCCATGCCAAGGGATACCACTAAGTGATTATGCAAGACCAGTCTACAACCAAGGCTTATCCAGTGTGAGACCACCTCCAGCTGCAACCAACAATTTTGAGTTAAAGCAAGGGTTGCTCCAAAACCTCCAAAATAGTAGTGTCTTCAGAGGAAAGATGAACGAAAATCCAAACAATCATCTGATGGACTTCGAGGAGATTATGAACACCTTTCAATATAATTGTGTGTCACAAGACGCAGTTTATCTAAGGGCATTCCCCTTCGCTCTCAAAGATGATGAAAAACATTGGCTTCGAAGCTTGCCTCAGGGATCGATTAGAACATGGGAGTAGATGACCAGAAAATTTCTTGCTAAATATTTCTCCTCAGCTTAACTGGCAAGTTTAGAAGAGAGATCCATAACTTTTGTCAGAATGAGGTTGAAACAGTGTTTGAAGCCTAGGAGAGATTTAAGGAGATAGTCAGAAAATGTCAACATAGCGGAATTGAACTCTGGGTGCAACTCCAGGACTTTTGGGATGGATTAACACCGACCTCATGAAGAACACTGAGTAATGCAGTTGGAGGTACATTGATGAAGAAGACTCCATAGGAGATAGTCACTATTCTAGATGAGTTATCTGAAGATGCAAATTAGTGGACCTCGAAGATTGCTGAAAGAAGAAGATCAATTGGTGTTCACCAGGTTGATGCTAACACATCTGTGCATGTGCAACTTGATGGCATGACAAAGTAAATAAGTAAGATAACCTTAGCTATGATATATAATGAGACTCATGCACCATGTGACATATGTAGAAGAGAACACCCTACTCATGAGTGTCAAGCCTCAATAAAGGAAGTTAATTGTGTGGGTAATTACAACTTCAATGCGATGGGTCAGAAGCACCCCAGTTTTTCATGGATTTCACCTGGGGTACAGTAAATGCATGGCAACAAAATAACTAGAGATTTCAAGGAGCTCCTAGTGTTGGGAATCAGCCAAGGCCGCAATTTCAGCCTCAACAGTTAATTCAGTCTGGGTTAGAAGATCTAATGAAGTCATTTATTGTCAAGACTGATGAAAGATTGTATGCTCATGGGGAAGCTATCAAAGAACTTAGGGACAGGTTTGTGTAACTTGGAGAGACAAGTTGGACAAATTGCAACTATATTATCTGATAGAATCCTATGTACTCTGCCAGCTGATACTGAAAATAATACCAAAGAAATGGTAAATAATGTGACCTTGAGAAGAGGACAAGTGTTGAAATATCCCACTTCAATTCACAAAGAAGTTGCACCTGAAAAAGAAAGTGGGAAGGAGCTGAAAATTGAAGATGATAAATAGACTGAGAAGAAAAAAGGCAAGAAGAGCTGAGAAAAAGAAGAAGAAGGAAACTTCAAGAATGGAGGAATCTGATGATGTGAGAAAGCACATGTCTGCTTTACCTTTTCCCCAAAAGCTCTATAGAGAAAAGTTGGACAAGTAATTTGTGAAAATTTAGATATGTTGAGACAAGTTAATGTAAACTTGTCGTTCACTGAAGTTCTCTCACAAATGCCAGCTTATGCAATGTTCTTGAAAGATATCCTTACGAAGAAAATAAATATAGAAGAGACCAATGTGGTTAAGCTCACAGAGCATTGCAGTGCAATCCTGCAAAATAAACTCTCGCAAAAGTGTGGAGATCTAGGGAGTTTTACAATACCTTGCTCTTTTGTCACTCTTAACTTTGATAAATCTTTATATGATCCCGATGCTTCAATTAATCTAATTCCCTTGTCTATTTACAGGAAGCTGGAGAATGAAATTGGAGAGATAAGGCCAGTACCAATATCCTTGCAGCTGGCTAACCAAACAACGATAATACCCGAGGGGATAGTAGACGATGCCTTAGTGTGGGTAGATAAGTTTGTATTTTCGGTGAATTTCATAGTGGTAAAGATGAAGGAAAACAAGGAGATACCCCTAATCTTAGGAAGACCATTCTTAGAAACGGGTAGAGAAATATACACGATAGAAAACTCATGCTGAGAGTGGGTGATGACACCGTAACTTTCGAGATGAATGTAGAAACAGGGATGAAAAAGGAGAAGCAAGCTGCAAGTGTAGAGTGGAAAGTGAAGGGTGTGAAAGAGAATACCCTAGTGATATAAAAAGACAAGTGTGGGGTGTACCCCAAGAAGACTGATAAGAAGTTGTCCGCGTGGATGTGTGCACTAGTTCGGGCACGTGGAATGGAGCCCGACTTTGAGTCAGGCCCCGACTAGAGATTCAGGAAAGTTTCCTCTACTTTAAGCTTTTAAATTGTGTGTCACGGGGACATGCCACAACTTAAAGTGTGGGGTAGGAGATATTTGTATGTTGTAAGTATATGTGTTAGTTTTTTCTTTTTAGTGCTCTTTAGTAGTTAGAAAATAAATTGAAAAAACCCATAATTTAAAAAAAAACTTAAAAATTTTTGACTTTTCCCGACGATGGATATCATTCGACAGGGTTTCTTGAGGGATTAAAGTCGAAAGAAAAAGACAAAAAAAAATTCTTTTGTTAGGTAGTGTAATAAATCCCCCTTGGTTTTTCTTTGTGCCGCAGTTCTTTTCAAAGGGTTTTGTTTGAACCAGGTGTAGTTAGATTTTTGTTTTTAGAAGTAGGAAAACCTTGTGCTAAAATTGAATTGGAGCAATATCTCTTGACTTTGTTAGGCCTTGAGAATAGTGAGTACTTTAGTTGTGATATTTAGGCTCGGTTTTTTATTCTTGTATAAGTACCTTAAATTGTATGATCTTAACTCTGCTTAACTTCTTTGACTAGAATGTCTTGATAATCCAATATTGAGTGAGTAATTTTCCATGTGTGTGTGAGGTTTTTGTGTTATTATATGCATTGCATTTGATGTCTAGAACTTTCCACGTGTATTTACAAAGCGAAATAGTAGTTTTATTCTGTCTTGGAAGTGATATAGGCATTTCTCTGTTGAGCCAGTTATATGCTTTTACCTACCTAATTATTATGTATTGTAGTTAACCTCTTTGAGCCTGTAATCATGTTTTCTTTGGCAACCACTGTCGCGCCCCCCTTTTTCCTATCCTCGCGGATTAGTCAGGGTTTTAGATATTATTGGGACAACTCGTTTCCTTTTGGGAAAAGGGATATAAGGAATTGAAGAGCCGCCACCTAACGAATTAAGGTGCGTTAGGGCACCTATTACGGGTCATTTATAAAACTAATTGTACAACCAAAGATTGGGTAAGGGCTTGAAGTTACTTCAAGGGTAAGGTGTTAGGCACCCCTCGAAGTCCACAACGGTGGGTCCCGACCAAACTTACTTTGTGAATTAGTCAAGTAGAAAATAGGCAGTCTAAGCACACATATGTAAAATAAGTAAGGTTTTAACAGATAAGCAGTCTAAGCACAGATATGTAAATGGGATGAAGTGGTCCTAAGGTGTTTGTCCTATAGTATCATATCCATGCAATGCTCGGTAATCACTCCTCAATGAGAGAGGCTACACGTTGCATTACCGCACAGGTCATCATATCCTTTTACTTCCCATTACCCCACCCTTTAGTGGTTATTAAGCGAGTTTTTATTAACGAGCACTAAGCGTGCTGTTACCCGTCCCTTCCTTGCGGTCCTGGAGGAGCTTAGGACCTCTAAATCTGGGAAGTTCTAGACAATCCTAAGGTTTTATAAAAGGCAAGAATCTAGGCAAAAAAACAGATAATATGTAGGACAAACAGATAAGGGAAAAAACAGTTAAAGGCTCATGTTTACCTCCGCATGTATATAGGAAAATAAACAGCACGTCTCAAGCACAGATTAAGGTCTTTTTTTTGTAGAAAAATCCTAAGACAGTATGTCTAGGTGAATATCAATGCACAGAACATGTAACATTGTTTCAAAACTCAATTGCGGAGTCCTAGTCAGTTTGCCTACTGATTTTGAATCCTGTAAGACTTAGGTAGTTTAAACAATCAAAACGAAGTTTCCAGTTTTTTATAAAGACATTAATCACCTAAGGCTTGCCTAGGTGTGGGACTATACACAATCACAATTACAGGAGTTGTTTTAACAATTTCAAGAAATTGTTCATCCTACAAACATGTTGATCTAGGTGACACAGATTATAACAGGCGATTTTTCAATTTGTGTTTAAGGACGTGATACCTATACGTGGGGGGCTTTTTTTTATACTTTTTCATGGACAATCACTTTAATTGAAATAGACATGTTCAAACAAATGCAAACAGAGTTCCTAAAATATGGTATCTAATGCATACATGAATGACAGTTTATTAAGGCGGGATAATTAACCTAGTAGTAGGATCTCAAAGTGAAATTACTTACGCAAAATTAAAGCATGGATTAGTGATATGAAGTATATTGAAGCAATAAACGTGAAGCCCTAAAAAACAGGATATCTAATGCAGGTTTAACATGATTTGAATGCAAATGAACACATCAGTCCTAGAACATGGCTTCTAATGCAGACTTGCAGAATATAAAGTCTATAGCATATTTTATACCCAATATTACCCACAATATCATACAACTACCCTCCATTTTTCACTAGTCACCCTTATATTCGTTTACAATTAATTATTACAGGCAAATGATTGAATGAATTACATAAATGGAATAAAATTAAACTATAGGGAGCCCTAAGTAGGCCCAAAGAAAACCTGGTAATGCCAGGCCTTCAGTAGTCTCAAGTGCTAAGGATTTCAAAGCCAAATTCACGTCTAGATATGTCAGAGTTCCCTAAGGACCTCAAGGATCCCAGGTAGTGCTCACACCCAGACTTTTCATAATAAGGATTGAGTAAGTGTAGTGTGGAATGGCCAGCCCAGTGTGCCAGAGTTCAGAGGAATCTCAAGAGGATCCTCAAGCAATACACACACTGGAGGGGCAAAACCTAGGGACTTAAGAGTGAAGTGAGAGTGCTTGACATAGTTTTGAAAGAAGTTTTGACAGGAAAAACAATATTGAAATGACTCTATAAGTATAGAGGTTTTTCTGAAAATAAGTAACCAATTTAGCAGTAAAGCAGTTTGAGAAAAGTACAAAACACTTTGAAAAATCAGCCAAAACAACCTAGTTGATTATAGAACAAATAGATCTAGCATCACACAATCAACAGCTTTCACATAGGGGTAGTGGGAATTGGGGACACATAGAACACATCAGTGTATAGTGGAGCATATAACAACAGGATTCACAGAAATTTTCAAGAGTTTTACAGGATCAATGAGTTAGTTATAAAATAGGTGGTATAGACATAGAGCAAGGATCACAGAACAACCATGTGGAAAACATATCAACACTGGACAAGTTAGGCACACAGCCAGAGTTACTTTGAGATACTAGACAACTTAGCAAAGCAAATAAAGCAAGAACCTAAGTGAGAAGACTAAGCAAACATCACAAGTATTCATATTCTAAACATGCTAACATACTAGACAAACAGATTGAAACATGCTTGGTAAAGCAGTAGGCAGATTATTATGGATTAGACATACTAATCGCAGGTTTAACAGAACAAAGTTCAGACATGCTAGGTGAAACAGTAATTTAAGCAATGTAGTTTAGACATGCTAGTTACATATTGAGAAAACAAGATAGTAAACAAGAACATGATTGGAACTCATAATCAATGAACTAAACAACAATGAAACACATAGAATTTCAGACTTCGAAATTGAATCAGGACATACCAATTAGGGAGAGAAAACACAGAGTATAGAGCAGATGTTGTGCAATAACTAGCCTTGACTTATAGCCGGCTAGGTCAGTGAAGATTGCAAGTAACAGAGAAGAACAGAGAGAGTTTTTAAGTGTAAGAGTATTTTTGAACTTAATGTCCGTATAGAAGTGAGAATAGAGGAGAGTATATATAGTGGTTAAGAGCTAAGCAGAATAAGGTAAAGAGATCAAGTATTCAGCAATTAAGGAATTTTACAGAATCAATTATGCACAAAATTAGCAGTCTCCCCTAATTAAGAGGTAATTACCCAACAGTAAAGGGCAGGACAATGTTTAAGAAAAAAAATAAAATAAGACTTAAGAACCTAATGGGTAATTAGAGGTAAATAAACAGGGGTTCAATTAAGGAAATAATTTTGAGGAATCGGTAAGTACCATGACTAATCAAATAAGGCAAAAAAATAATTAAAAGGTGTAAAATAGGGAAATAATCAAGAATCAACACATAGGTCTTAATAGAGCAAATCAGTGAATCAAAAACTCAAAAATAATACTGATTTAAAGGAGAATAATATAGGTTTCCATGAATAAACAAATAGGCTGAATATAAACACACAAAATCAGTCGAGAATCGAATCATAAACCCTAATAGAGACATACTAGGGTAAAAATCACAAGACGTCGAATTAAGCTAAAGGAAAATCATGAGAATCAAAGTACAAAACGAAAACAGTGCACAAGTAATACGGTCAAACTCAGGATCAAAGCAAAAATGTCAAAAAATTGGGGTTTTAGCATAAACTAGTTAGGGTTGAGGCAAACTCAACATAATCGGTCAAAAGCACATAAGAATAGAATATTAAACATTCAAAGTCAGAAAACGTTTTGGAGAAAAGGATTTTCTGGAAACCCTAGTTTAGGAAAATGGAAAGCCACTCGAAAAATCAAAAGATTTTCATAAAAAACATGTGAAATAAGTTCGATCCTCCTCAGATCTGTACAGATCTGAGAAGTTCAAAGGACGAAATTAGGGTTTCAGAAATTTTACAGAGATGAAGACATAGGCTTAGAAATCCGTAGGTTTAAGGCGAACAATAAAGAGGTCTTACTCAAAATCGAGCCAAAATGGCCTGAAACAGGCGAGAAAGAACCAAAGGCGTAAGCAGACTAGCCCTGGTCCCTTGAGGATCTCCGGAAGGACCTTAGAGATGAAGGTACCCGGTATTAAGGAGGCCATTAGAGGCTTGGGGTGGTGAGAAACGACCATGGACGGCGGTAGATGAGTGACAGCGAGGGAGAGTTAGGGTTAAGACTAGAGAGCATCTGAGAGAGAAGGGGAAAGGGTGACGGCGGGTGAGAGGAGAGAATGAGAGGCTTGGGTTGGTCGTTTAGGTTTAATTATGGTAAGAAAGATCTGGGTCGTTGATAAAAAATGATCAACGGACAAGATTAATCAAGAATTGGGTCGGGTAGGTGAGGATATTGGGCTGGTTTTAAAGGGTGTTGGGCTGGTATGTTTAGGCTGAAATTGAAATTAAACAAGGCTAGTTGTTAAATACCCCAAATAAATTAATTAAAATAATTTGTAAAATAATTACTAATTATAAAAAATAAATTTCATGCATAGAAATGTTATAAAACATGGTTATTTAGTATTTAAAAATACAAAGGACTAATTTCTGGTAAAAACAATGGAAAAATCGTATGCATTGGCTATAACTGCAAAGTTGTTGCAATTATAGCCAAAAGGTGCCAATTTAGCTATTTATGGAATAATTTGAACTTACTAGGACCATAAATAGTGACATTAAATCAATAAATATTTTTGAATTCATTTGTGATGCAATTTTGTGATTATTTATTAAAAATAAATATTGGGCAAATCAATTAAAAATGTAAAAATTGTGAAAAAGTACCAATTGATGTTAATGCATGATTTTGAAGACATATATACATTTTAAAACTATTTTTGGAAAAATTTGAGTATCAAATACCACATTACAAGCCTTACACATATGTTGAATTGATAATCTATTTGAACCATATTACCTCTCGTGAGCACTTGAAATTGTATGAACTTTGTAAAAGATGAAATGTGGGGTGGTTGGTTTGGTTTTTGAGTGGAACTATTGAAAGATGATAAAGGTGCAATGTGTAAAAAAAAGTAAGAGCCACTTGAATTGAATAAGAAAGGAAAGAAAAAATAATTGTATGATCGTGAAAAATGATCTTTGATAAGTGGTGGATCTTGATGTAATAGTGCTTAAAGGAGTAAGGAGTTAATATATATTGATGTGAAGGTGGAGTTATGGTTTGACATAAGTGTGGGGTTTGAATGAAATGTATGTATTAAAGTTCTTAGGGAGGTGTAGTCACTCTTATATCTAAATGTATCCTACCCGTCGCGCAACCTACATTGCAACCATTTAAAGTCCTATTTGATCCTTGACTAAATGAGCTCGAATTAGTAGATTAGTACACTACGGGAAAGCCTTTGGTTCATCTTTTGTGGCATATGAATGTTGTTCTGAGAGTGAGTGAATTCTCTTTATCTTGAGTTCCTAATTGTTCTTAAATATTAGTGTGTGGGGAATTACTCTCTATTATTGTGTGAGGACACTTGATTCATGAAGGAAACGTGATGTCATTTACCTCTATGTTAGAGTAAGTGAGCGGGTTGTGAATAATGCGCGGTACTTGTGAGTCAAATCTTAAGGTGAGGATGTTACACTATTGTGCGTAGTATATTTTAAATATTCTTGGTGTGATGAGTTAGGAGAGTTGCTAAGTAAGGTGTGTCTATATAAAGTGTGGTTTGATTGATCGATGTCGAGAAATGGTTTAAGTGTGAGGTGTTGATGGTAGGCTATAATATTGTGTTTTAGTCGCTTGTTACACTAGAATTTACTGCACTTTAATAGAGTTTGTCCTTTAATCGATAGTGTTATGCACTAATTGTGTATTTTATGCCTTGTAGGAGGATTCCGAGCTATGAAAATGTTACAGAATGAATCTAATTGATTTGGATCTTTGAATTCTGAGTAAAAGCCCAAGAGAATAAGTCGGGATCGCGTTCGGGGGTCGAAAACCACGCTTGGATATAAAAATTTTAAGAAAAATCCGTACTTAGAGAAACCCCCACTCCACGTGCCGCGCTAAGACAATTTTCCTGCAATCTGTGAGAATCAACTCTCTGGATTTCCCCACTAATGTCCCGCTCAGGGCGACACCCATGTGGCACGCCTGTGCAATATTTACAGAGTATTTTCCAAATTCGTGTAGGAAAAGATGTTTTCGTCTAGGCCCGACCCTACTTAGTATAAGTACATGGAAAATGATATTTTGGGACTTTTAACGGATCTTAGACCTAAAGAAGCCAAGGAGGAGGTGGAGAAACAAACGCTCAAGGATTTCATCATTCAATCCTCACTCAAGCCAAGAGTTTGGATCGTTTTTATGTTTTCCTTTAACTTAAACATTGTTATCATGAATCGTTCCATATCCGTGGAGTAGTTCTCTTTAGGGTTTGATGGATTTGGTTTCTTAATACGTGTTTGTGGATAATTAACTCTAGTTTTTATGTATTGAATCGTTTTGGATGTTTTAATTGTGGCATCTATATTCACTTGTTCGTGTAATCGAGAGAGGCATAACTTGTGATATTGTTTCATTATATTTTG
Source organism: Nicotiana undulata (assembly GCA_005239495.1). Classification (NCBI taxonomy): domain Eukaryota; kingdom Viridiplantae; phylum Streptophyta; class Magnoliopsida; order Solanales; family Solanaceae; genus Nicotiana; species Nicotiana undulata. Next base: position 61,566 of record ML245346.1, read on the forward strand.
TTGGTTGAAGTTATTAATTCTTCTTAGTAATCGAAAGAGGCCGGTTGAATTGTTGATTAAACTTAGTTAGGAGGATAATCGAGAAAAGGTTCTCCTAAAGACCAATCTACTACGAATTCTTGCATATCTTCACGTGCTTAAAATTAGTTCATCTTGTGAGGTTGAGACTTAATATAGAGAGGAGTTTCTACTAATCAGTTGAACTAATAACCAAGTGAATTCGAGAGATTGACTTGAACATTAGAAATGAATTATCTAGAGTTAAATCCCAAATATTTATCTTGCACCTAAACTATCAACCATATCTCCTCCCAATTGATATCTTCCTTTGCTCATTACTTGCGTCGATTGCCATTAGCCAATAGTTTAGACTCCTAGTTAATTTTAGTTTTAATCACATAAACCTCAATTGTTTATCATCTTGAATAGCAATTCAGCTATAAATTACGATAATACTGTTTAACTCCAATCCCTGTGGATACGATATTAATTTACTATATTCTACTAGCGAGCATAATTTTGTGTTATGTATTTAGCTCATCAAATTTTGGTACGATCGCATCAGAGTATGATCCTTTCACTTCCGTTGATGATCCAAGTTTAGCTAATGCATCTGCTTCTGAGTTTTCTTCCGTCGGGATATGCGTAATTGACCACTCTCAGAATCGAGCAAGCAGAGCCTGAACCTTTGCTACCTATTTTTGCATGCGTTCCTCTTTGGCTTCGAAGATCTCGTAGACCTGATTTACCACTAGTTGGGAGTCACATTTGATTTTTATGACCTCAAAATCTAGTTCAATTGCCAATTCGGTTCCTGCAATCAAAGCTTCATACTCTGCTTCATGGTTTGTCAGAGGAATCGTTTTATGGCCTGACTTAGGGTTTCTCCCGAAGGTGTGGTTAATACTATGCCAAGCCCGGACCCCTTTATGGTGGAAGCTCCATCCATAAATAGGGTCCAAACTACTGATGTCGATTCTGACACCATCACTTCTTCTATGGTTGCCAGATGCAGCAATCCCAGAATTAAATCGACCACAAAGTCAGCCAAAACTTGAGACTTAATCGCAGTCCTAGGTTTATATTATATGTCAAATTCACTCATTTTGATGGCCCATTTGGCCAACCTACCCGAAAGTTCCAATTTATGAAGGATACACTTTATCACGCCCCATACCTGGGAAGGCGTGGCTGGCACTCGGCGTCGTACTGGCCTGAGCGAACCACTCTGAAACTCATGAACATTCAATAAAAACTAGAACATACATAGGTCGACATGGCTGAGTTGATTATTTCTGTAACTATCATGGTCCTAAATAGCCACAACTCGTAAGTACTGTAACTATATGTGGGAAAATATCGTATAGGCGAGCCATCGTACTCAAAACATGGATACACACTGGCCGTCAAGTCCTCTGACATGTTGTACATACTGTACCTATGTCTACAAAGCCTCTAAGGGTATCAGACATCAAAATATGGTCAGGACAGGACACTGACCTACCTATAAGTATATATACACATAGGACAATCTGATAACATCTAGACTCGGGTGATAAAATGGAGATTTGCCAATCCTCAGTTGGATATCAACTCCGTCTATGATAAGATCCCGTCAAACTAGATATTTGAACGTGCAGACATAAATGCAGTGCCCCGACGATAGGACATTAGTAAAAAGAAATGTACTAAGTATGTAAGGCAGATAACATATGAATAACTTAATTGACGTGTATATATAATATACTGAAAGAAATGTGGAGGGTCAATAAGATTAGGGAATCATACTTACCTTATTCTGACTCATAACATATTTAAGTATTGAATTATCCAACTTACCTTACAAAGGATGTAGATTGAAAAGGGAAGGCTCATTTGGCCGAGAACATCTAATGTCGTCGTATATACATCTAATTCGTGTCATGATATACCTGAACTTGTTCCCATATGCTATTTGTACCGGAAACCATAATATTATGGAACATCATCTATAGTATTCTTCTAGCCATCACACCTTATATCTGAATGCTTACCTAAGACAGATCAAACATCTCTAGGGCTACACTATAACATAAAAATGGCATTTACGTGTTTCATAAGAGACCGTCCGTAAGGCTCACTCATAAACATGAAAAACAATGGCTCATACGCGTAACATAGTAGACCATCCGTATGCCTCATAATACTGAGGTCTAGATAGGCGTGAAAATGAGATCGTCCATAACTAACCTTCATTATGCACCTATGTGTTCATAGATTGTCCATAGGGCATCATTCTACACCTACGCGTTCATAGACCGCCAGTAGGAATCATGTCTTTTACAAATTAATTTCATAGCACTCATGTAGACATCATTCAATCTTCAATAGATAAACTCGTATTCATAACATATAAGTTTGTGAGCAACTTGTTACAACAACCAATCCTTATTCCTATGTCACTTGCTACATCATACTTGGTATTCTATATTATTTAGCCATAAAGAACTTTATAACTAATTTGAAATCACACTTCTATCCTCATTTCACATCACGACTCATTTATGAGGATTACATGATTCTTTCTACTTATAGCTATGTAATATTCTTAGCTTGTGAGGCCACTCATATATATATATATATATATATATATATATATATATATATATATATATATTTACTCGTCAATACGTAACAAGAGTTACGCGATTTATGCTCTATCAACTTATATTCTTATTGTTAAAATTATCATGTTCTATAATTTATGATTTCATAGGTAATGTATATCGTCTCTTAACATCAACCTCATATATAATCAACCTTATTTATCTTGAGAGCAACGAAATTGTCTTCGTGGATCTTTATCTGTTTTGTGAACACAAACATGTAAGTATTGGAAGTTGTTCCATTCTTTAGGTCGAAACATTCTTATCATGCTACCAACTATACCTTATGCTACCTTGTTGAACTATTCGTGTACAACTATCCCTCATTATACGGACACTAAATTGCTTCTGATTCGTTAGACCATTCTTATGTAATGTTTAATTAACATCTAGACGTCTTGTTACAAATAAAAGATAAGGACCTTTTGGAAGGCCTCATTTACTCCTTAAGAATACATGAAACTGTGACCAACACAATCCATTTCAACATTCATATGACTATACTCGTGAATAGACCTTAATCGTTGGTATAGTACGTATACATAGCCTCGTCCCCTATTCCTTATAAGGGAAACATAACTTACGTAATCATGCCAAAGAAAATAAAGGAAGGCCTTACATACCTCAAAATATCCCGTCCAATCCTCAATCTAACTTAACATGCAGCCTCTGTGTCTACAAGCAATGAACAATACTTTCGTCACAATACGAATACCATAAGTTATCGCATTTGAACGACACACTTTATTCTACGATAAAACGTACAACACCTACCCTATTTATATGACTTCCCACAAGTTACAACAACCAACAACATCCCAAACAACATCAACAATACTCATAATAAGCCTTTAAAAATAGTTTAACAATCCCGACGAGCGGCAAGCTCGGGTTGTGACTAAAAAACTATAGTTTTAAACCGCTTCTTACTTCCATGATTTATCAACAAAAATAATCTCCCCACATTCAATTATCCCTACTAATTTTCAGCCACAATACAATTTTAAAACGACTCCATAACAGTCCCACAAATTCAATAACTCAAACCTTATTTATTTCAGATTACTAAAACACGTTTCCGACTTGCTATTCTTTCAAATCGAGAAACACAACCAACAAAACATAATTAAGCCTCTTCTCATATAAAAAAATCATGAATGAAACTTAAAATTAAGTCCACAACCAGCCAATAGTGATACCACAACAAAGAGTATACTACTCTTTAGAAACTCACAAGTTCTAGTCTTTACGATCGAGCTACAACTCGCAGAAACTCATAGAAGGAAAAGAGAAGCGTAAAATTACCTTGGATTGAGTAGAACCCACGAAACCTAGTACCTCTTCATCCAAAATCAGACCCCAATGCAGCTACAATAAGGAGAAAGGGAAATTAGCAAGTTGTCCATGTTTTTCGTCACTAGAATCGCTTTGTATCACCCGAAATCACCTAGGGTTTGTGTGAAATTTTTGGGGGAGGAGTTGCAGGGGTTTTATTCTGTGTTTTCCTCATGCGATTATGTTGAAAATGTGAGATAGTCATTCCATATAAAGGGCCCCTTGGCCGCCCTCAATGTGCCCTTGTTGGGGATTTATTTTGTCCCTTCATTTAAGCAAGTGGGTGATGCACCTACTTGTCACCTACCAGTCTACGCAGTTTCGCAAAAAAATGAATAGCTCTCTAGTAAAATGTCATGTTGATGAACGGTTTAATGCATCGAAAACTAGACTCGTAGATATTCAATTTGGTATGTGGATCATCCCGTAGTTCCAAGTATAGTGGGAGAAAAAGTTAGCTACACTTTACCTAGTTTTCAGCACATTTATGAATGTAACTTGTGATGACCTTGACCAACTTTTGTTCCACAACTTTCTTGACTTCAAAACATAACACACGACTATCATACGAATAAAATAACTCATACATAACCTCCTTATCATGTTAATAACCTTAGTATCACACAAAAGTACATGTTATAACATTCCTAACTTGTTGACTTTCGACGAAACTTATTTTCTTCAATTCGTTTAGCTTCTAAGCCTTCCAACCATCTTGGTACTTGTTATTCATGATGTTAAATATTTATTACCTCTGGGATAACATGATTAACTTACTTTTTGTACTTTCATAGATGATCTCATTTCTAAGCTTACATCAATTGACTTGCGATGTACTCTTACGTACGAAAACATGGGGTGTAATAATTCCGTAGGGGAAAGTTGGTCACCACAGCTATTGGGTGACATTGGAAATGAGGCCTTAGCTTCCGAGCAGTGACTACGAGGGCCAAGTCCAGCTTCTCCAAATACGGGTAGCCAGTTTCTGCTCCCGTTAAAATTCTACTAATGTAATAAATGGGAGATTCGTACCTTCATCCTCATGGACCAAAACGACATTTACCGCTACATATGAGACTGCTAAGTAAATTAACAATTTTTCGCCTTCCTCCAGCTTTGATAGTAACAGATAATTGACAAGTACCTTTTCAAATCCTTCAAAGTCTTCTGGCATTCCAAAATCCATTCGAAGTTGTTCTTCTTTTTTAGCAGCGCGAAGAAATGGTAGCATTTCTCTGAAGACCGATAAATGAACCTGCTTAAAGCGGCCAATCTCCCTGTGAGCCTTTAAACCTCTTTAACTCTTGATAGTTAGTCTGGTATGTCTTTGATGGCATTAACTTTATTGGGGTTAAGCTCAATCCCCCTTTGTGACACTAGAAATCCCAGGAATTTTCCGGAGTTGACCCCGAACGCACACTTCTCGGGGTTAAGCTTCATGTTATGCTTCCTTAGGATGTCAAAAATTTCTTTTAAGTGTTTAAAATGATCACCTGCCTTCAAAGACTAAACAAGAATATCATCTATATAAATATCCATGGTTTTCCCTATCTGTTTTTCAAACATCTTATTTAAGAGTCGTTGATAAGTGGCTCCGGCATTCTTTAGCCCGAAGGACATCATATTATAGCAGTGTATGCCAAAATTTGTTATGAACGAAGTTTTTTCCTGATCCCCTGGGTTCATCTTAATTTGGTTGTACCCGGAGTAAGTATTGAGTAAAATCATTAACTCTTGCCTGGTCGTTGCATCAATTATTTGATCGATGTTTGGAAATGGGAACGAGTCCTTTGGGCACACCTTATTCAGGTCCTTATAGTCTACACGCATGCGAAATTTATTATTATGTTTAGGAACTACTACTACGCTAGCTAGCCAGTCCGGATACTTTACCTCTCAGATTGAACCGATATCAAGCAGGCGAGTTACCTCTTCCTTGGTGAATTTATTTTGGTTCTCGACAATGTGACATTTTTTCTATCTTACCGAGTTACCGGAGAAATGTTGGGATCCAGGCTTAGCTTGTGTACGTCACTTGAGTTGGGATACCTATCATATCCGCATGCGACCATGCAAAACAATCGACGTTAAATTTAAGAAATTTAATAAACCCATACCTGAGCTTGGGGTGCAGTCATGTCCCCAAGTGGAATTTCCTTTCCAAGAACTCTTCGAACAATGAGACTTTCTCAAGCTCTTTCGTTGTGTAATTTGTTGCGTCGATCTCTTCTGGTAACTAAAAGTATCTTGGCACTTGATAAGATTCCGATGCCTCTTCCCCCCTAGTTGACTTTGCTTGACTCGGGAATAGACGCCAGTTCCTGTAATGTCTATGCCGCATGCTCTTTCCCTTTGCTACTGGAGATCGAAATCGCATCCATCTCCCTTACCTCCGGTTGATTGCCTTTTATCTGTTTAATCCCCTCGAGAGTTAAGAATTTCAGCAGCTGGTAATATATCGACGGTACAGACTTCATCTCGTGCAACCATGGTCTTCCCAAGATAATGTTGTAGCCCATATCACGATCCACCACCTCAAAAAGTGTCTTCTTCATCCCTCCCTCGGTGTTCGTGGGCAGCATGATCTCTCATTGGGTTGTCTCGCTTGCTAGGTTGAACCCAGAAAGGAGTTTTGTGGCCGAATCGATGCTTCCAGTAAGTTTGGCTTGCTCTAATACCCTCCATTGTATAATATTGACCGAAATCCCTGGATCCACCAGAACACGTTTGATTTTAAAATCTAATACATTTAAAGAAATTACAAATGCGCCGTTATGTGGTAGCAACAATCCATCTGCGTCTTCCTCCGTGAAAGTGATATCGTCTTCTGTGACTTTCTGGAGTCTCTTGATGTGGTTTACTAATACCTTCATCTTTTTTGTTGCCGAGAAGGTAACCCCATTAATATCATCCCCCCTCCCTCGAAAATCATGTTGATCATCAGGCGTGGGGATCTTCACCTGCTTTGAGGGTTTCATGTTGTCACGATTGCGACCTTAATTGTTCTTGGCCCGGACACTTAAGAAATCTCTGAGATAGCCATTTTTTAGCAGTGTCGCTAACTCTTCGCGCAGATGCATGCAGTCCCCAGTCCGGCGACAGTTCGTCCTATGGTATTCGCACCACTTATTAGGATCCCTCTGGCTGGGATCGGACCTACTTCGGCTTCAGTAACTGTGCTTCTTTAATATTCCTCATAGCTGATACCAACTCTACTACACTACGTTGAAGTTTTATTATGAAAGTCTGGGGTAGGAAGGATCTCGAGAAACTGACGTTTTCTTGTCCTATAATGACATGTTGTTCTGGACACGGTCAATTCTTCTATTGGTAACGAACATGTCTCCCGAATAGAAGCCTTTGTCGCATCCTTCGGCCCGTTCATAGGGCAAAATTTGGCTCTTAGAAGACCGTTTATCTGTGTCGAAATCGTCTTTTGATTTCTCTTTATTCTTCTCCCGACCTTTAACTGACGTCGGGAAGCCGAGCTGATCATCCTCAATCTTTATCTTTGACTCGTACCGGTTATGAACATCCGCCCCAGCCGTCTCCTAGAACTCGAGAAAGCTTTCTTTCAACTTCCGGGAAGCATTGAAACTTCTCGGGTTCAAACCTTTGTAAATGGATGAATGTTTCAGCCGCCCATTCATCCGGAACGGCCGGGAGCAACATCCTTTCCTTCTGAAAGCGGGTTACAAATTCTCGCAGCAACTCGGACTCTCCTTGTGCCATTTTGAATATGTTAGCCTTCTAGAGGTGCACCTTTCTGGCCCCGGCATGGGCCTTAATAAAAGAATCGGCAAGCATCTCGAAGGAGTCTATGGAATGCTCGAGAAATAGCGAATACCACTTCATGGCTTGCCTCGTGAGAGTCTCTCTGAATTTTTTTAGCGAAACTGATTCAATCTCGTGGGAAGCTAAATCGTTCCCCATTCATCTCCATTTTATAAGTAGTGATATGCTCCTAAGATTCTAAAGTCTCATCATATTTCGGCACGTCGGGCATTTTAAATCGCTTCGGGATCAATTCTGGTGTCGCGCTTGGTTTTTTCGGCAATTGAGTGTACTTATTTGAGTCCGTTCCTTTTCAGCACCGCTGATGCTCCTGGGATTTAGTCCATGGGGGCGTTCACTTTCCTCATAAACCGTATGAGTTCATTTTTGAAGGGATCACTCTCGTTGTTGCGACCGAATCCGCTCCCCCCGGCCCCATCGAAGGTTGTTGTTGTCGACCCTATATGTTGTTTGATATGCAGGAGAACCCGTTCGCATTATTGGAAGCACCCGATAACGTTTGTTTTATCTCTGTCATAATCTTCTCATGCCGTGTGAGATGGCCTCTAATGGCCTCTTGGTATTCCTGCAGAACCCTTACTGCTTGAACGATGTTCTCTTCTTCAGCATTATCGGGGGTCAGCTCCCGAACATGTCGCGAGTACTGCCTTACGTGGACCGGTGTGGCCTCGTTCCTCTCATTGCGGGTATCACTGATTGAATCCCCGTGCTGAGGTTGATTTCCATGGGCCTCAAGGTTGTGTGTGTTGTTAACACCGTTATCTGCCATTTTCTATGATTTTTTGCTAAGAATAAATAGTCAAACACGTTAGCAAAAGAGGCAAGGACCAACTTAATTACTCAGTTGTCTAGGCCCCACAGTGAGCGCCAAATTGTTTACCCGTAAATTAGGGATGTTCATTTGGAACGGATATCCGAAATTCAAACGGATCCGTTCAGTTTCGAATTTCGGATTGGATCGGATTTCGGATTGTGTTTATTAAAATTTCGGATTTCGGATCGGATTCGGATTGGTATAATTTTAATACGATCTAATCTGATCCGAAATTCAAAATTATTAGGACATGTATAAATACTAAATTTTAATTTGGGTAATTAGTACTTCCTTTACATTTTTCTCCAAGTTATTACCTTTACAATTGATGAATTTAGCTATAATGGCACCATGGTACTCTCATAATTGCATAAACATGAACTTTTCTTATTGTATTGCATCTCTTACAAAGAAAATATACGTATGAGTTTGCAACTTTGAGGCATAATAATCCGATCCGATCCCAACTTTAAAAATCGATCTGATCTGATATTAATTCGGATCGGATTCGGATTGTATTTTTTAGAATCCAAAATCCGAAAATTCGATCCGAAATGTGCTAAAGTAGATCTGATCCGATCCATGCACAACCCTACGTAAAATAGTACAGTTGAATTTATACGTGGTTTATAGACAAGTGAATTAATTTGATCCTGAAATAATAAATGAATTAGATAAAAATATAATAATTAGCCTTGAGATGAAGACGAAACAGCAGAAATAGTAGTCTCGGGAGCAGGGCTTCTGGGCACAACGGCAATGATATAAAAAAAACAAGAAGATAAAATTATATTAAGCTTTGAATAGAGTGTATCGCATGTTTGCCAGAAAATTCATGTCCTTTACAATGATAATAGAGCTCACTATTTGTAGCTGCTCCTAGGAAACAAGGTCCTAAGATCAAGCCTCTCTTTAATGTCAATTATGAGGTTCATTGAAAAATGTGTAACGACGGGTAGTGAATGCTATATTTCTTGTAACAGGCATATTGTGATGACCCAAAAGGTCATCCTAAGTAATTTTAGCTAAATCTGTGTTCCGAGGCTCCGAAAGCCTCCGTTAATCTCACCTCGATATGCGTGCACAGCCCGGGCGTGTAGCCAGGAAGTCTTTATGTTGAAATTTGATGAAAATAAAAATTTTGATTATTAAATAAATAAAGTTGACTTTGGTCAACATTTTTGGTAAACGGACCCAGACCCGTGATTTGACAGTCCCGGAGGGTCCGTAGGAAAATATGGGACTTGGGCGTATGCCCGGAATCGAATTTCGAGGTCCCAAGCCCGAGAAATGAATTATTAAAGAAAATTGTTTTCTGAAAATAATAAAAGATTTTAAAAATGAATAATTATGTGAAAATCGTGTTACCGGGCATGTATTATGGTTCCCGAGCCCGGAACAGGTTCATTATATGTTATTTATCTTATCTGTAAAATTTAGTGTAAAACGGACTTGAAATGACGTGTTTCGGATCAAAATTGGAAAAGTTTAGCTTTATGAAGTTTTAAGAAAATTCTATGAGTTTTAAGGTTAAATTCCGTGTTTTAGATGATATTTTGGTGATTTAAAAGCTTGAATAAGTCTGTTGGATGTTTTGAAAGTTGTGTGTGTTTTTGGTTTTGAGCCCCGAGGGCTCAGGTGAGTTTTGGGTAGCTAACGGGGTGTGAAAAGTGCTAAAAATTTGGTGTGTTTGTGATTTTCTGGTGTCCAGCGTTTTCTTCTCCGCGATCGCGGACATGTTCTTGCGATCGCGATGTGTCAGGGGTTGGGGGTGAGTAGTTGACTCTATGCGAACGCAGGGCCTAAACAGCGATCGCAGAGCTTGGGGGCCAGTGCTCTACGCGATCGCAGAAGGCCTCACGCGAACGCATAGAGTAAGTCTTGGGATGGGGGCTGGGTAGGCGTTGCACTATGCGAACGCAATCGCTTGGTCACGATCGCGAAGGCTAGTGACCCGTGTTCCCTGCGATCGCACCCTCTTAACCGCGATCGCGAAGCTTCAGACCCAGTACTCTCCGTGATCGCGTGCCTCCTGCCGCGATCGCGATAGCCAAAATCGTCCAGTTATTCTTTAAGTCCAAAAACAGAATACTCTATACGGGATTTCATTATTTTCAGCCTCCTCCTCCTTCTCCAACCTCCATTAAAGACCTCCAAGCCAATTCTTCCACCATAGTCTCTTGGGTAAGCTTCTTAACATCGATTTCTCCCATTTTACTTCCATAATCACTAGAAATATAGGCCTAAAATCATAAAATCAAGGTAGAAATTATGGGTTTTGGGTAGAGTTAGGTTTTTGGGAATTTTGGGTAATTCAACCCCAATTTGGGGTCGGATTTCAAAACAAATTATATATTCTAATGGGGTTATGGGTGATCGGATTTTGGTCTGAGCCTCGTGTTTGGACCAACCAGGCCCGGGGTCGAATTTTGGTATTTTTGGAAGAATGATAGAAATTGCATATCTAGGCTATGGGATCGTGTTATTGAGTCTTTATTGATATTATTGAATTAATTATGCCTAGATATCGTTGTTTCAGAGTCGGATTATAAAGGAAAGACGGTCTTAGAGGGTTGATTGTTATACTTTGGACCGACGTAAGTGTCTGGCCTAACTTTGGTGAGGGATTAGGTATTTTATGTTATGTGTTATATGTTTATCATGTTCAATGTATAGGTGAGGTGACGAG
>MDKH01173070.1:0-35844 GCA_005239495.1 Nicotiana undulata
GCTATTTGTTAAATACCCCAAATAAATTAGTTAAAATAATTTGTAAAATAATTACTACTTATATATATATATATATATTCCATGCATAGAAATGTTTTAAAATAGTTATTTAGTATTTTAAAATATAAAAGACTAATTTCTGGTAAAAATAACACGAAAATTATATGCATGGGCTATAATTGCAAAGTTATTGCAATCATAGCCAAAAAGGTTCCGATTTGTCTATTTATGGAATGATTTGGACTCAATAGGACCATAATAGTAATATTAAATCAAAAAGGGTTTTGAAATCATTTGTGATGCAATTTTATAATTATTTATTAAAAATACTGAGCAAATTAATAAAAAATGTAAGAAATTGTGGAAAAATACCAATTGATGTTAATGCATGATTTTGAAGACATATATGCATTTTTAAAATTACTTTGGGAAAAAATTGGGTATCAACAATGGTCATCCAGTAATAACCTACCCGCAGGATTTTCTCTGCAACGACATATCCGTTCACATAGGGCCCGCATACTCCCGAATGCACTTCGTTCATGATCTTTTCAGCTTCTTTCACATCTACACATCTTAAAAGATTCAGATCTGGAGTTCTCTTATACAACACTTCTCCACTTAAGAAGAAACTGCTGGCAAGCCTTCTAATGGTTCTCTTTTCGTCTCCATTGTCCTACTCAGGGTATTCCTTTGTTTTCAAGAAACTTTTAATATCATGATACCATGGCTGGACATCTGTATCTACTTCAACCGTGTTGCAATAACCATGTCTTTCTTGTATTTGAATCTCCTACGGGTCAATATGGACATTGCCCGGATACGGCAGTATTTCAGCTAAGGTAGCTAGTGCATCAGCTAAATCATTGTGGAATCGAGGAATATACCTGAATTCAACATATTTGAACTGTTTGCTAAGATCTTCCACGTGTTTTCTATATGGGATAAGCTTGATATCTCGAGCTTCCCATTCGCCTTGTGATTGCCAAATGATCAAATCAGAATCTCCCATGATTAATAATTCTTCCACATCCAGATCAATTGCCATATTCATTCCCATGATGCAAGCTTCATATTCAGCAGTGTTATTCGTACAAAAGAACCAAAACCGGGATGTAGCCGGATAGTGCTGACCCGTGGGCGAAATCAAAATTTCCCCAATCCCAACACCCTTTGCATTTACAGCTCCATCAAAGAACATTTTTCCAAGTCTTAGTGTCTTCTGGAATTACTTCAATTGAATTTACTTCCTCGTCTGGGAAATAAGTGCTTAGGGGTTGGTATTCGTCATCAACTGGGTTTTCAGCTAAATGATCAGCCAAAGCTTGGGATTTTATGGCTGTGCGGGTGACATAAACATTGTCGAATTCAGTGAGCAGGATTTGCCATTTGGCTAGCCTTCCTGTGGGCATCAGTTTTTGGAATATGTACTTCAGAGGGTCCATTCTGGTTATGAGGTATGTGGTATAGGCCAACAAATAATTTCTCATCTTTTGAGCGCACTTATTTGCTGGTCCTACCTGTTGTTTTCTTGTCGCCAAGATTTTTCCCTTTTAAATACCTTAGGGGTTGTCTAGAACTGCCCAGATTTAGAGGTCCTAAATTCCTCTAGGACCACAAGGAAGGGACGGGTAACAACATTCTTAGAGCTCGTTAAATAAAACTCGTTTAATAATCACTAATGGGTGGGATAATGGGTAGAAAAGGATATGATGACATGTGCGCTAATGCAACGTGTAGCCCCTCATCGAGGAGTTATTACCGGGCATTGCATGGATATGATCCTATAGGATAAATAACTTAGGACCCCTTATCCCCATTTACATATGTGTTCTTAGACTGCTAATCTGTTAAAACCTTTATTCATTTACATATGTGTGCTTAAACTGCTTATTTGCATTCGACTAATTCACAAAGTAAGCTTGGCCGGGACCCACCGTTGTGGACTTCGAGGGGTTCCAAACACCTTCCCCTTGAAGTAACTTCAAGCTTAGGGCATAACAAGTTCTTTCTAGCAACGTGTATTTGGCTTCATAACCAGTAAATTTCTTGCTCAAGTAGTATATGGCTTGCTCTTTCTTCCCGGTCGTATCATGTTGTCCGAGGACACAACTAAAAGAATTCTCCAAGACCTTCAAGTACAAGAACAAAGGTATTCCAGGCTCAGGCGGAACCAACACCGGTGGATTTGATAAATATTCTTTGATTTTGTCAAAAGCTTCTTGACACGCATTCGTCCATTTAATCGTCGCGTCTTTCTGTAGCAGCTTAAATATGGTCTCACATGGGGTAGTAAGCTGAGCGATGAACCTACTGATGTAATTCAACCTTCCCAGCAAACTCATGACCTCTTTCTTGGTTATCGGAGGTGGTAGATCTCAAATAGATTTTATCTTTGTTGTATCCAAATCAATACCCCTCCGACTAACTATAAACACCAAGAGTTTCCCAGACAGAACTCCGAATGCACATTTAGCTTGGTTCAATTTCAAGTCATATCTGCGCAGACGCTCAAAGAATTTTCTCAGGTCCCGCACATGGACTACTTGTGTTCTGGATTTAATGATCACGTCATCAACGTACACCTCAATTTCTTGGCGCATCATGTCATGGAAGATGGCGGTCATAGCTCTCATGTAAGTTGCCCCGACATTTTTTAGACCGAATGGCATGACCTTGTAACAGTAAGTCCCCCATGGTGTGGTGAAAGTTGTCTTTTCTGCATCTTCTTCATCCATCAGGACTTGGTGATACCCCTCATAACAATCCACAAAAGACTGTATCTCATGTTTGGCATAATTATCGACAAGAATGTGGATGTTTGGTAACGGAAAATTGTCCTTAGGGCTTGCTTTGTTCAAATCCCTATAGTCAACACATACTCAGATCTTCCCATCCTTCTTTGGTACTGGGACTACATTGGCCAACCATGTGGTGTATCGGACTACTCGGACCACACCATCTTTTAATTGTTCGGCAACCTCTTCTTTAATTTTATCGTTGATGTCTGTTTTGAATTTTCTTCGCTTTTTTGGATAGGTGGATAACCAGGATAAGTTGGAAACTTGTGTACCACTAGATCGACACTTAGTCATGGCATATCGTCGTAAGACCATGAAAACACGTCTTTAAATTCAAACAAAAGTTGGATCAATGCACCTCTAGTTTTTTCCTCGACGTGAATGCTTATCATGGTCTCCCTGACCTCTTCTGAATTTCCCAAATTAACTGGCTCGGTTTCATTTAGGTTTGGCTTAGGCTTATTCTCAAATTGTTCCAATTCTCTATTTATTTCCCTATAAGCCTTATCTTCATCATATTCTGGTTCTTGATTAATTATTTCACAATTAGACGACGTTTTAGGATCTGGGCGTGAAGTCCGCAAGAATGTCATGTTATTTAAGTCCGCATTATTAGAACTGAAAAGAGAAAGATAAGAAAAACAGCAAAATCAGAAAGAATAATAAAAGAAGATTCATAGAAGATGAAATATTGATTTCATTTCATTGAATTTTGAAGATATGAGGGTTTACATTGAAATTTAAAAGACAACAAACTAAAAACATTCGAGTTACACCCTGAAATAACTCAGAATGAAGAAAATATGGCAAGACTGAACTACCGGGATTCCCTCCTGACAGGGAATGGAGTAGCCCTCCAATTTTGCAGTTTAGCATTGGGCCCCATGTATTGCACCTCATCAGTGCTTGAGCCTTCGCCCGGTTGGACCATGTGGACCTCGTACAACATTTTCCTCATTGCCTCATAGATATCCTTAATTTCTTCGGCAGTGAAGGCCTCTCCTTCTTCTTCTATATACCTTGTCTTAACAAACGATCTGGCGAGGTGCGGGACTGGTTGAGGCAGGACCCACCCATTTTTCTTACATTCATCGACCCATTTTTTGTCAGCATTGGTAGCTTGGAAACCTATGCCAAAGAACTTCTTGTTGGCAGCCAAAATGACGAGTTCTGTAATGCCCTGTAAGGATTCCCTGAGCCATTTCCCGAGCTTGTACCCATGTTTGATCATTTCACTAGAGGCCATGATTGATGCGTTTGATAAACAGGGTTGAGGACATGGGGTTCCTTCTTCGCACTGATCGGCAACCACAATTTCAAAGGCTTGGTAGACGATGTGCTCACTTCCCTCTCTTGCTTCGAGACATGGGACTGACGGGTCCTTGTAAATTTACTGTTCATCCTCTCTGTGGACAACTATTTCTTGGTTTTCATGTTCGAACTTGACCATTTGATGGAGAGTAGAGGGCACGGCTCCCGGGGCATGGATCCATGGTCTTCCTAAGAGAAATTTATATGAAGTGTCCATGTCTAGTACTTGTAATGTTACTTCAAAATTCATAGGGCCAATGGTTAAGATCAAGTCAATTTCCCCTATTGTATCCCGCTTGACACCGTCGAAAGCACGCACACAAACATTGTTTGGTCTGATCCTTTCTGTCCTGATTTCCATCCATTGTAATGTTGATAGAGGGAAAATGTAAACTCCGGACCCACCATCTAACATAACCCTTTTCACATAATATACTTCACACTTAACAGTCAAGTGAAGGTCTTTGTTGTGGGCGGCTCCTTCTGGAAGCAAGTCCTTTCGGCTGAAGGAAATTCGGTTGACTTCAAAAAATTGCTCTACCATTCTTTCCAATTGTTCAACCGTGGTTTCAATCGGAACACGCGCTTCATTCAGTGTCTTTAGCAGCACCTTCTGGTGTTCATTTGAGCCCAGTAGTAGGGACAAAAGTGAAACTTGAGAGGGAGCTCATTAGACTCATATTGTGGGTGCTGAGGATAGGAATTTGGGGTAACCCGAGCGGTGTCTAATTGAAATTGGGGTGCTTGGAAAGTGAAAGTTGATGGTTCAAAGCTTTGTCGAGGCGGTGTTGGGTGTGCCATAGTAGAGGCTGGAGGTGTTGTGAACATTGTAGATGATATTCCTGAAGATAGTAGTGCTTGGGGGAGAACCTCAGAAGGCATACAAATGAAGTTGGTTGACATGGTAGGGTACCCAAATGGCATGAATGGGTTGGTTACTGGATAGGGACATTGGTAGTTCCTCCCGTCCTAGGGATCAATTCAGGGAATCCAGGG
Source organism: Nicotiana undulata (assembly GCA_005239495.1). Taxonomy (NCBI): domain Eukaryota; kingdom Viridiplantae; phylum Streptophyta; class Magnoliopsida; order Solanales; family Solanaceae; genus Nicotiana; species Nicotiana undulata. The sequence goes on from MDKH01173070.1 coordinate 5,109, forward strand.
ATAGTACTGGGTGGCTCCCTGCCATTGGACTATGCGTCCCACATTTCTAGCATGCGGCATCGTAGCCTTCTATTTTCCTCAATAGCAGCTGACTCTGGCTGCGGGATAGACGATGTCGGGCTATCTTCGGGCTCAACCATTGGTAGATGACTCTCTGAGGCCATGTCGATACTTCCTTTAGATCTCATGAAAGAACGGCATGAAGAAGATTACCACCACAAAACCAACCACCTAAAAATAGAACATGTTCATGATAAAGCATACACAACAAATTGGTAAGTTCGAGATATTTAACACATAGGGAATTGCATATTGAGGGATGCAATGCACCTAAATAGTTAAATATTTTTCTAAATGTTTTGCAACGGTTGTGTGCTTCATCCCAACTTTGTGATCTCCCTTTATACTTTCTTAATTACTTTTCTTTATTTTGATGTTATGATCGAATCCTATGTGGATTTCCTGCGTATTATGACGCCGCATGAATCAGACATTACGTAGTTCAGGGAATAGGTATAAAGTAACAAAAAATTTCATTTCATTAACAAAGATATCTCTTTTTGGTTTTTCATTACAGGGAACTAAAGTACTAATGACTATAAAGGAAAAACAATACAGACTCAAAATAAACGACAAAACAATTTTGAACAAAACTCTAGAAAGTAGTAAAGTACAGACTCAAAAACTGGAAAGTCAAAAGTACATGAGAGCCTCTACTGGTCTTCTTGGATCCTATGGGGCATTAGTTGGTCTTTGCGCGGGCATTCGTGCAATGTCTTCTTGAAAACGACCTATGTCATCCATTACCTGGTGGACGAAGGTCATCATAGAAGCGAAAAACATGGACCTAGTTATGTCTTCACACTCGTGACATTTCATCACGACATAGTCTAAATGACTCTGGCGAGAAGCTAAATGAATTCAATCAAAGATGATTTGGGCCTGGTGATGACTGAGTTCAAATGACTCTGGCCCAATGCACATTCATTTGAACAAATATGAGACTTAAATTTTGTGGTTTATTTTCTGTAATAGCAATTATAGAATTTTACTTATATTTCATATATCTTTCAAAACAGAATGCTAAGGTGACATAGGGGTGATCAAAGTAAATCAAAAATTCGGTTTAACTCGATAATTTTCTACTGATTTCCTAAGTCTTTTTGTTAACACTATGTTAAAGTGATAAGTTTAAAAAATCAGTGTGTATTTGAAACTTTAAAGTGTAAATGTCTTTAATCAAATTATGAGCTCAATTTATTAGCCGAAAACTAGAATACAATTCCAGGGATCTAATTGGTTTGGGCCTGAAAATGTATTATGGCTCACTGTCCAGCTTACTCTTAAAAATCCAGTTTTTCATGATCCCAAAACTAACGAATTAGAATTATTATGTTTAATTGCTTTAAACAAAATAGTAAAGCTATTAATATATTAAACTAACTCATTGTACAAGAAAGATATAGAAAGGACTAAATTATTACAACTTATTAACTAAATAATGAGATTAATTCTTTAATGATAACAAAATCTACCTATTACTACTCTAACAAGTTTCTTAAAAGAAAATGTCATTTTTACTTCTTCTGATACAGACAAACGTATAGATCCTATGAATAAAAATCTTTCTAACATGAATACATGAAGCTTAAACAGTTTTCTTGTAATTTTCAGAATACTTTAACATAATGCTATATAACTTAAATGGAATAAATAGTGTAAATGACTAATTCTACAGGGTTTACACATTTTCAAGAAACAGTATCAAAATACTCTGAGTGTCAAAACAATTTTCAAGAATAGACTGAGTGAAAATCATAACATATCAAGTGAGGAAAAATAGTAAAAACAGCCCCCGAGGGGTAAATAGATCGGCACTAGGCCCCAAACATGGCTTACAGCCCAAATCGTATCAATATTATTAAGCATAGGCTTTAAAAATCGGTTTCGCAACTCAATATTTGCCTAAATAGGGAATATATTTCCAAATTTCCAACCATTGCATTCCAAAACCTGTGAAAGGGCGCAGAGTCCGGGGTTTCATACCATCAGGACAGGATTTAAAGGCATTACTTACCTCAAACTAGCCCGAAACTCTACTCTGCGGCCTGCTTAATTCTCGTATAAACTTTCGAGCGCTCCAAATCTATAAAGATCAGACATTTATCATCAAATTATGCTTAAGAAATGAATTCCAATTGAAAAATACCAATTTTAGCTCAAAACCCGAAATCGGTCAAAACCCGACACTTGGGGCCGCGTCTCGGAACTCAGAAAATTTTATGCCAAAATGTTCTTCGTAATCTCACGAGTCCGTACATATAAAGAACGCAAAAATCGGAGTTCGTTTGACCCCTCAAATCGACCCCTAAAGGTCTCATAATCTCAAGCCCTAACCCCATCTTTTTCTACTAATTTTCATGAATTAACCACTGAGTTTATGTTCCTTAATCACCTATAATCGAGTTTTAAGGTTTAACTTACCTATATGGTGAACACTGATTTCCCTCTTCAAAATCGCCTCAAAAGCTTCTTCCCGTTCAAAAATGGTGTTAAAATAGGTTAAGGTCGCAGAAAGGTTTAATTAATACTGCCCAGTTATTGCTCAGTGCGAACGCGGCCTACTTCCCGCGTTCGCGAAGAACTTTCTCTCCAGGCACCTAATTTTCCATTCGCGATCGAACCTCCCTGGTCGCAATCACGGCCAATTACCTGAGTGACCTCCGCGAACGCAGTCTGCCATCCACGATTGCACAGCCTAAACCCCTAGGGTCCCCAATTCCCCCAGTCTTCTTCGCGAACGCAGAGATTACCTTTCCTAAACCTACGCGTTCACACTCATCTCTTCGCGAACGCGAAGAACAATCCTGCAGCCTCCACATCTAACCTTCCGCGAACGCAGGGCACCACCCGCGATCGCGATGACCAAAATCTCTGCAACATCACACCAGCAAAACAACATCTTCCTCAAGTCCAAATGAATTCGTTAACCACCCAAAATCAATCCCGATCCCCTCGGGACCCCAACAAAATATACCAACACGTCACATATGATCATTCAAACTTATTTGCACCCTCGGAACACCAAAACTAACATCAAAACACCAAAATCACATCGGATTCAAGCCTAAGAACTTTCAAATTTCTAAAATCCATAAACGATGCCGAAACTATCCAAAATGACACTACGAACCTGTTCCAACTTCCGGAATTCCATTCCGACCCCGATAGCCTATTTTCCACTGACGACCGAAAATCACCAAAAACTAACTTACGCCAATTCAAGCCTAATTCTACACCGGGCATCACAAAATTATTCTGAACATACTCCTAAGTCCCAAATCACCTAACGAAGCTATCTGAGCCATAAAATCCACATTCCGAGGTCGTTTACCAATAAGTCAACTCTCAGTTGACTTTTCCAACTCTAAGGCTATTTTTAGAGACTAAGTGACTAAATTCTCATTACAACCATTCCGATTTCAAGCCTACCAACTCTAACACAATAGTAACAGTATAATCAACCTATGACAAGTCAATAAACAGTAATTATAATACAAATTCTACGGAACGACCGACCGGGTCGTTACATTCTGGGTCTGAGTCGTTTGACTCTTGGTATAAAGATCTTGGGCTCTTAAGCTTTACCAAAGTTATGGGCCTGTCTATCACAAACATACCCAATTTTGAGCTAAGTTAAATGGGTTACTTCAGTGAAGCCCCATTCCTAAAACTAATCAGACAAACCAAACATGCATTTCTAATAGCCCGTTTGACCAAGCTTCTAAAATCAACTTATTTTGAGAAGTGCTTTTCTCAAAAGTACTTTTAAAAAAAGTGCTTTTGGTGAGAAGTAGTTTGTGTTTGGTTAATTAATTTGAAAAGCACTTTTAAGCAGTAATTAGTGTTTGGCCAAGCTTTTGAAAACTGCTTCTAAGTGTATTTTCTCAAAAGTGCTTCTCAGAAAAGTGCTTTTGGAGAGAAGCTACTTTTTTCTGCTTCTCCAAAACTGCTTCTGATTCTCCTCAAAAGCACTTTTTCCATCCAAAAGCTTGACCAAACACCTCAATTTTTGGCCTAAAGTACTTTTGGCCAAAAAAGCACTTTTGGCCCAAAATAAAGCTTGGCCAAACAAGATATAAAACTAATAATTACTGGTTTAACCTAACTAATTTTCATTTAATTAATTTAAACAAAAATAAGAAAAACAGAAACACAAAAATAAAAAGCTAAACAAAATAAAAATACATAATAATAAAAAATAACGAAAAATCAGAAAAGAGAAGGAAAAAAAAAGTATACCTAGATTCGAAATTGTTTCGGGCAAAAGGGCTCTAGTTGTTAAAAACCCTCCATCCAATACACCCATCTGAAATCTGAGATCCCTTATGGGAGATATTGACACGAGGATTATTAGACAAGTTAGGTGGAACCAAAAATAAGGGGGGAGCAGACTTAGTGTTTGGAAAACTCAGATCTAAGATCTAGGATTTTTTATGGGTATTTTTCGGATCTATCGGTAGAATAGGGTTCTAGGGGGTGCGGTGGTGGTATGGTATGAGTTTGGGTAGGTTTAGATTTTTGCCGCCGCCGTAGGCGATTCCCGGCGGCAGTGCTAGGGTTTGTGAAATCTAAGATCTAGAGATCTTGGTGGGGGGTTTTTTGGATGATTAGTTGGTATGGTGGGGTTTAGGAGGTACAAGGGAGTGTATGGGGTAAGTTTGGGTGGCTTTGGGGTGTCGCCGTAGGCTAATTCCGGCGGCGGCTCAAGGCAGAGCTAGGGTTTCATTTTTTTTTTTTTGGGTTTAAGATCTACTAGTTTTTTGGGGGTTTTTGGGTTTTGATTGGTAGGGTGAGGTTTAGAAAGAGTGAAGGGAGATGATAGGGTGGTTTCAGGCAACACTGCCGCCGTAGGCGATTTCCGGCTGCGGCTTAAGGCGAAGGGTGGAGAGGCGACTAGGGTTGGGGTGCGTTTAGAGAGAGAGGTGTGAGAGAGGGGAATGAACGAAATAAGGGGGTAGGGGGTCGTTAGGACATTTAAATATGAAAGGGACAGGGAATTTCGAGTCGTTAGATCTATTGAAGATCAACTGCTAGGATTGACTGGCATCAAAACGGTGTTGTTTAGTTTAATGAGGGGCTGGACCGGATTGGGTATTGGGCTTGGGTGGTTTTGGACTGAGTTTTTGGGATTGGGCTAGTTTAAAATTGGCCCAGTCCGGCCAAGGTTTAATTAGATCCATTTTTAATTAACTTTTAAAATCTAATTGTTTTAATTAAATCCTAAATTAAGTGCTAAATTATCTTAAATTGTAAGATTAAACTAACTATCTATTTGTATGATTTACATAATTAGTCAATCTTAAATTATTTAAAGAAAAATTATCAATTTTAACACTAAAACTATAAATGTCACATGATGAGGATTTAAATTTTTTTTTGTTATTTTTTTATGCTTTCAAAAAATGCTAAAATGCATGAAAAATGCAACTAATGCAAATAATTTCAAATAATTACCAAAAATTCTAAAAAAGGTCTTAAAATAAATAGGAATAATTTATTTATTAGTTTTGTAAAAATATTTTTGGTGAGGTAAAAATTACATGCTCACATGTATATGTATAGTAGATGTTGAATTGAAAAGAAAGAATGAGGGGAAAATGACATAGAAAAGGTGAAAATAGATAAATTGATTCTGTGGCTTTAGAGAGTGCCACATATATATTGATTTGATAGTTCCTAAGAGTCCACCAAACAGTAGAGGTACCAGGTCCTCTACTAGTTCCCACAGAGTTATATGCTAGACAGACAAGTAAAGAGACAAAGGATTTTTACGTGGAAAAATCCCACTCAAGGGGACAAAAACCACGACCTACACTTGTAGGATTTCAACTTCACTAACTTGTAATCTAAACTATTACAAGCCACTTTGTAAGGCAACCTTACAAAGACTTCAACACACTAACTTGTAATCCTTCTTACAAGCCACTTTGTCACTATCTAGTTACAAAGACTTTGACTCATGACTAGCTTTAGCCACACAGAAGTTTTGGGAATAAAGAGTTAAAAGATTCCTAACTAGTTGCTTCTACAAAAGCTAGTAGGATACAATGAAAATAAAATACAATATTACAACTCAACTAAGGACATTATCAATACTTGATGAGCACGCTGTGTAGGCCTTAGTGGAGTTGTCTTCTTGCTCTTGAAGCTCTTGAGTCTTTAATGCTTGAGAGCACTTAATGCTTGAATATTCTTTTTTGTAAAAATGCTCAAGTGAGTATGTTGTTCTTCTTGCTTCAAGATATTCTCATACATTACACATTCCAAGAAGGATGCCCAATGTCTTGAGGGTACAAGGATCAACCACAAAGAAGTGACTACTGCACTGTTGCTACACTGTAGCGTGAACAGTAGCAGCCAGTCGCCTTTCTGTCACAGCTTTTTACAGCTGTCAAGTTGACATGTACTTTTATTTGTGAGTCTGATAAGGGATCATGTCCCTTAGCTGGTCCCTTCTCATTCAGCAGTGTATAGTTCAGAATTCCTGAAGGCAGAGATGACATGTGATGTTGTTTATACATTAGGTCCTCGATCTGGTCCTTCACATAAAAGTTTGTTAGATCATCAAAACAGAATACAACTCATCAATTTCCCCCTTTTTGATGATGACAAACTTTTATAATTGGGAAGGAAATGTGATAGTGTAACAATGAGCTACCAGGTTCCTAGCACGTTCCCCCTATCAATATGCTTCCCTCTTAGGTTGTGCTCCCCTCTTAAACAATGCACAAACAGGTCAGAATTCCCAATTTTCCCTTTAACTTCCCCTTTTTGGCATCATAAAAAGGCAAACTTAGGTAAGAAAAACCAAAGAAGTTTGTTAAAGTTAACGCATTCCCCTTGTGTGCACACAACATGGTAGAGGACAGAACAAAAGTCAGAGAAGCATCATATAGAACACAAAGAGACTGATGATTTTGATAGCAAAAACTAAAAACATTGTAGAAGTCTTCGCTCGAAAGCAGAGAACTTCATTTGGATTTTCCAATACAGGAGCAGTCATATGTTATCCAATCCCAAGACAACTAAAGGAACTACATTAATAACTACCAGCCACAACATAAAAGAGAACAAGGAAAGGAGAATCCTAAAGAGCACTAGATTAGGAAGGCTTAGAGGAGGAGGCCGTGAGAGAGCGAAGGACCAGGTCTATACGAGCATTCGCAGAGGACTGTTCCTGAAGAAGCTTGTCCTTCAGATTTTCAACTTGCTTTTTCAACTCAGCATTCTCTTGGGTCAGGCGAGCCACGTCTGTATCAGATGAACTACTAGAACTGGGTCCCTTATCAGATTGACCTGACGCCTCCATGATGGCAATTTGTGCCTTTAGCCTCTTGATAGTGTCCTGGGCAGCATTCAGGGCATTGATCATTTGAGAAATTGTAGAGTTGTTGCCCCCAGCCTTCTCGATGCATTCACACTCTTCAAGAGTGGTCTTGGTAAAGCTCTGTTTACGGGTTCCAACACAAGGGTTGTTGAGAGGTACCTTGAAGTGTTCAAAGATACTTGTAACCAAGAAATCGTAGGGAAGACCATGGTTACCATATTTGAGGGAGACCACCTTGTCCATGTGGTTGATCATGAGAGGTGGCAAGTTCACAAGGTTAAAGCTGTCAAGTGCCTCCATCAGGATAAGATCAGCCCTAGATGCAACAGAGCGTCTTGCAGCCCTGGGAGAAGAACTTTGTTTACCAACTCGAAGAGAAGATGATAAACAGGCAACATAGCCTTCTTATGTACCTGGTCCCCATGCTGAACATACCCAGATTTGACAATGATCTTCCGAAAAGTGTTGCTGCATGCATCCTTGGTTGGATCTACGGAAGATAAACCTTCTGACGGAATGCCCAGAATTTCCCCCAAAAGGGCATCATCAATAACGATGTCCATATTCCCCACTAATACAAAGGCATGATTATCAACACGGAGGAAAAAGGTAGCATAGAACTCCCGTACAGCATCCTCATAGACCTTAGCCCCACTTACATTCAGGAGATGTTCCCACTTCTGGAACTCAAGCATAGCCATGAGTTGGTTCATGCCTGGCATGTCAAGGGTCTCAGGGTCAATGGTGCGCCCTAACAGCACAACTTGCCGTTGAACATTCTCTTTCCACTTAGCAGCCTGAACAGCACCAGGTTCCTCCGTTGGTGCTTCGTCTTCTTCTCGCTTACGTTTTCCTGACACTTTGACTGACTTTCCCTTGGAACGAGCAGATAAAGATTTGGGTCCACTGACCTCCCCAACATTTTTCTTCTTGACTTTTTCCTCAACCTTTAAGACTGATGGCTTCACACTCTTCCGAGACACAACTTTATTTCTTTCTACTAAGGAACTTGGTTCCTCAGTAGTTTCTTCGTCAACCTCTACAACTGGAATATCCTTATCCACTGCAATATGACCATCCTTTACCAGACGCCTCATTTTTGGCTTGTTAACTTTCTTGCTTTTCTCAAGAGCCTGGTCCACAGCCTCTTTCTTTTGAAGTCTAGTAGAAGGACGTTTCACCGAGGAAATGGAAGCACTGACCCCATGACGCAGTTTAATTCTGGAACTGAGAGCCATGTTGTCTTCATCCTCATCGTTCATAGGTTCATTGAGTGGAGGAATGGACTCGAGAGGAGGAGTGTAGAAGATTTGCTCATTCGGAGACTGAGAGGGTGACGAACCAGGTCCCTTACTAGGTTTTGAGTGCTGAGTCTCATGATGAGAAGACTCGAAGGGGCCCATGGTTCCTTCATCCCCAAAATCCTCCAATTGTTGTTTGATCCACAACAGCTGAGCACAGCAAGAGGCAGCTGCAACATATTCAGCTTCTGCTATGGATAGTGCTACTGAGTTCTGCTTCCTTGTCCCCCAAGAGATTAGGAAGGATCCAAGAAAATGAGTCATCCCTGAAGTGCTTTTCCTGTCCACCGGATAACCTGCATAGTCAGCGTCAGCATAACCAACAAGATTAAAGTTGTCATATGAAGGATAGTAAAGGACCAGGTCCTGTGTGCCATTGAGGTAGCGCAGGATCCTCTTAGCTGCTTTCAGATGTGACTCCTTGGGACTGGATTGAAATCTTGCACATAGTCCCACACTGAAGACTATATCTGGTCTGCTAGCTGTGAGATAGAGAAGTAATCCAATGATCCCTCTACACATGGTTTGATTCACAGGAGTGCCAGCATCATCCATGTCAAGTTTTGTGGCCACTGCAATAGGTGTGTCAACCACTTTGGAATCCTCCATATCGAACCTTTTTAGCAGTTCCTTGATGTATTTCTGTTGGCTGATGCAAGTGCCCTTGATAGACTGTTTGACTTGAAGACCCAGGAAGTTCAGGTCCCCCATCATGCTCACTTCAAACTCACTCCCCTTAAGCGTTGCAAACTCGTTACACAAAGAATCTGTTGTAGCACCAAAAATAATGTGATCAACATATACCTGGAAAATGAGAAGGTTCCTTCCTCGTTTCTTCAGAAAAAGAGTGTTGACTATCTTCCCCCTAGTAAAACCATTGTCAAGTAGAAACTTTGACAACCTTTCATACCACGCTCTAGGAGCTTGCTTCAATCCATATTGGGCCTTATCTAGCTTGAACACATGTTCTGGGTGAGCATGGCTTTCAAACCCCGGGGGTTGCTTGACATACACTTCTTCCTTGAGATAACCATTTAAGAATGCACTTTTCACATCCATTTGGAACAAGGTGAATTCCATATGAGATGCAAAGTCAATAAGAATTCGAATGGCTTCCATGCGAGCAACTGGAGAAAAGGTTTCATCATAATCAATCCCTTCTTCTTGATTGTAGCCTTGAACCACCAGCCTTGCTTTGTTTCTAGTGGTCTTCCCATTTTCATCCAGCTTGTTCCTGAACACCCACCTGGTTCCTATGATGGTTCTGTCAAAGGGTCGAGATACCAGATGCCATACCTTGTTTCTTTCAAATTGATGAAGCTCCTCTTACATAGCAACAATCCAATCAGCATCCTTTAGAGCTTCCTTGATGTTCTTGGGTTCAATTTGGGACAGAAAGGCTGAAAAGGCTAAGGAATTTCTAGTTTTCGATCTGGTTTGAATTCCGGAATCAAGAGGGGTGATTATGTTGTCGAGAGGGTGAGAGCTCTTATGCTTCCAGTTTTGAACTTGAACTTGATTGGTAGATGAACTTGGTATATTGGTTGAGCTTCCTTGTGAATCTTGTGATGCTGTGTGAGGAGTGCTTTCCACAACATCTCCAACTCTTTCCTCAGCTTCTGTAGGAGAGATAGGAGTACCAGGTTCCTCCCGAGGTTCTGAGAAGGATGTTGAGTTGCCTTCCATTGTCTCCTTTGCTTGACTCATCATATCTGCCTTGTCGTTTGACACATCAGTGATCTCTCCTGGAACCAAAGGTGGTTCGTTGTCTTGATCATCCTCATTGTTGTCCTTGTTCGAGAAGGGAGTTTCATTGAAGAGTACATGAACTCTCTCCCACACATTGAGTCCTTTTGTTATATACTTTGTATGCCTTGCTTTGGGAGGAGTAACCCAGAAAGATTCCTTCATCACTCTTGGCATCAAACTTTCCCAGCTGATCATTCCCGTTGTTCAAAACGTAGCATTTGCACCCAAAAGCCCTTAGATGAGTTACCTTGGGCTTCCTTCCATTGAGCAGTTCATATGGGGTCTTGTTCATAAAAGACTTGTTCACCAAGTAGCAAGCAGTATTGATTGCCTCAGCCCAGAAGTTTTTTGCAATCCCACTATCTATGAGCATTATTCGAGCCATTTCCTCCAAGGTCCTATTTTTCCGTTCCACGACACCATTTTGCTGAGGAGTCCTTGGAGCTGAAAAATTGTGCGTGATTCCATATTCATTACAAAATTCATCAAATCTTGCATTGTCAAACTCTGTTCCATGATCAGACCTGATGCATGCCACCTTCATGTTCATCTTCACTTGAATTTTCTTAACAAAGGCTGCAAATACCTCAAAAGTTTCATCTTTTGATCGAAGGAATAATGTCCATGTGAATCTAGAGTAGTCATCCACAATCACAAAAATGTATTTCTTTCCACCCTTACTTGCAATTCTCATTGGTCCACATAGATCCATGTGGAAGAGTTCAAGAGGCCTGGATGTGCTGACATCCTTCTTTGGTTTAAAGGATGACCTTACATGTTTCCCTCTTGCACAGGCATCACATACTTTGTGATCTTTGAATTTTGATTTTGGCAGACCACGAACCAGGTCCCTCTTTATCAACTTGTTTAAAAGAGTGAAACTGGCATGCCCTAGTCTTCTAAGCCAGAGCTCAGCATTATCTTCAACTGACTTTAGGCAATTCACCTCACTTGCTTCCAGAGATTTGAAATCAGCAACATAGATATTTTTGTACCTCTTGGCTATCAGCACCACCTCTCCAGTTACTAGACTAGTAACAGTGCATGATTTTGACAAAAATTCCACTTTATTCCTTTATCACATATTAGTGAAATACTCAAAAGACTGTATTTTAAGCCATTCACATAGTAAACATTTTCTATTGAGTGTTCCAGTGATCTTCCAACTCTTCCAACACCAAGTATGTATCCTTTCTTTCCATTTCCAAAGGACACATCCCCTCCTTGCAGGGCCTTCAATGAGAGAAAATCCATAGTATTTCCAGTCATATGCTTTGAGCATCCACTGTCCATAATCTACTGTAGTCCACTTTCCCTCACTGATCCCTGCATATGCAAGTTAATGGTTAGGTTTAGGAACCCAAACAAGTTTTGGTCCCTTGTAATTTGTAAATGGGTGAATGCGACTCTTCTAGTCCATGCTGGCAGGATTTTGTGTTTCTTGCTGGGACCTGGTCCTTGCTCAGGTTTTATCCTGCCTGCAAATATTTTGTTTTTTTGGACTGACTGGTCCCTGGCTGGACAGCTTTCTTTAAAGTGTCCATTGTTCCCATAATGGGTACAAAGCCAATTGTCAGGGACTGTGACATATTTGTTGTGTGGATTGTAAGGAGTCTTCTCCTTTTGAAATCCAATTCCCTGCCTGTTTTCACTGTTGTTAAAGTACATGGCAGTGACAGCGCCTGACGACCATGTCCAGTTTAAAGACTTCTTTAAATAAGATTCCACCTTACTTAATTCAACATGAAGCTCTCTGTTTTTCTCTAACTCACTACACAGACTTGCTTTTTCTTCAATCAAATCTTTCTCAAGTTTGACATACCTTTCACTAGCTATTTCCTTTCTGTTTTCCACACTTGTTGGACCAGGTTCTAGTTTGAGCTCCTGAATGGTTTCCTCTAGACATGAGATTTTATCTTGAAGGTTATTTCTTTCTTGTTCTACAGCATTTATTCTTTTAGATCTCTCATCACTATAGTCATATCTTCTCTTTTTTCTTTTTCAAGATTGCCTATGGTGTTCTTTAAATACTCCACTATCGTTAATAGGTCATCTCTAGTTTGTTCTACTTCTCCTAGTTCAGTGGTCAAAAGGTTCTTATCTTCGACTAAGACATAGTATGTATCAATGAGAACGTTAGATAAAGACATCAATGTTTTAGGAGAGTAGGATTTCAGATTTCTTTAAACATCCCTGAAATCTACCTCTTCTCATCTTCTTCTTCTTCATCTGATTGAGCCATGAGAGCAAACAATGAGTCGTACTCCTTCGCCTTGTTTTCAACAGCCATCATGGAACTGTTTTCTGCTTCAGGTTCCTCGTCTGATTCACTGGATGAATCTCCCCAAGCAGCAAGGGCTTGTCTTACAATATTGTCAGTTGCACTCTTCCTGCTGAATCTCCTCTCTGGGACCTGGTTCCCCTTTGGAGCTTTGTCCATGTTGAATTTGTAGGTATCTTGTTTCAGTAGCGGGCAATCTTTTATGAAGTGACCAGGCTTACCACACTTATGACACAAGTCATGGTTCCTAGGCTTGCTTGAGCTGCCTCTTCTTGGTATTCCACCGTTCCTTCGAACCATCTTCTGGAATCTCTTGGTGAGATAGGCCATGTCATGATCTTCCTCACTTGACTCCTGTTTTTCAGCTTGGAGAACCAGGTTCATCTCCTTTTTGGGCTCTCTTCTTTCACTATCCTTTTTTTCTCTTCATCTCGTAAGTTTTCAGGTTTCCTATCAACTCATCCATTGTTAAGATTTGCAAGTCCTTTGCCTCAGTGATGGCATTTACTTTACTTTCCCAAGAACTAGGTAGAACACTTAGGATCTTTCGCACTAGCTTGTTCCTGGGAATGATTTCTCCTAGAGAGTGAAGCTCGTTGATAATGGAAGTGAACTTGGTATGCATGTCTTGTATACTTTCATCTTCCTTCATCTTGAACAGCTCATACTCGGTAGTGAGCATGTCTATCTTTGACTGCTTTACTTGTGTTGTTCCTTCGTGGGCTGTCTGCAGGGCTTCCCAGATTTCTTTAGCAGAATGACACGCAGAAATCCGATTATATTCATCCGGTCCTATTCCACACACTAGAATTTTCTTGGCACGAAATTTTTTTTCCACAGCTTTTCTATCGGCCTCATTATAATCTAGTCTTGTTTTTGGCACCAGCAAACCAACCTCTCCCACCTTGTGCATAGGAACATAAGGTCCATCGCAAATGATGTCCCATAACTCTGAATCTTCAGCCATGATGAAGTCATGCATGCGAGTCTTCCACCACCCATAGTATTACAACTCAACTAAGGACATTATCAATACTTGATGAGCACGTTGTGTAGGCCTTAGTAGAGTTGTCTTCTTGCTCTTGAAGCTCTTGAGTCTTTAATGCTTGAATATTCTTTTTTTGTAAAAATGCTCAAGTGAGAATGTTGTTCTTCTTGCTTCAAGATATTCTCATACATTACACATTCCAAGAAGGATGCCCAATGTCTTGAGGGTACAAGGCTCAACCACAAAGAAGTGACTACTACACTGCTACACTGTAGCGTGAACAGTAACAGTCAGTCACCTTTCTGTCACAGCTTTTTACAGCTGTCAAGTTGACCTGTACTTTTATCTGTGAGTCCGATAAGGGATCAGGTCCCTTAGCTGGTCCCTTCTCATTCAGTAGTGTATAGTTCAGAATTCCTGAAGGCAGAAATAACATGTGATGTTGTTTATACATTAGGTTCTCGATATGGTCCTTCAGATAAAAGTTTGTTTGTTAGGTCATCAAAACAGAATACAACTCATCAAGATGTGATGATTACAGTTATTAGTCCTTTCATTTGAAAAGTTCACTGAGTACGTCTCTAGCAAATTCAGATTTTAGTTCATCACTCTTCCCACGTTAATTTCTTGTTGATTATTTTAGGCTAAGTAAGATTTTCTAGGAAATTTTGCATGCACAATCATCTGCAGGAAAAACTTGGGTCAGATTCAGAAACAAAAAGGCAGGAGCTTTATTAGTTTTACATTATTTGCTCCTAAGTACAAGTTGCTCTTGCTTGTCCTTGCATAAAAACAAAAACGAGGAACGAGTTCTACTAGACAACATGGCTAGACTAGCGCTGCGCCTCATTTGGAGATATCTGGTAGGATGCTTTACATAGGAAAAAGCAAAACCATTAAAAGTTTTAATTAAGCAGCAGCAACTCTCTCTGATGAGCGAGCTCTTCCTGAAGAACGGAAAATGAGAGTTTCCTCCCTGTTGAACTTCAGCCTCCTCGCCTCATCCCTTGAAATCTGGTATGAATTGGCAATCACATCTACAGGCAATCCTCGGATAGCAGAAGTGCGGCCGCTCAGAGTGTTGATCATGGCATTGTCATTGGTGTTGAATTCTACCCACTCGCAGCCTTCGGTCTCAGCGTGTTTCACCACAGCGTAGTTCTGTGGCACCACAACAACCTGCCCCTGTCGGACTCTGTCATCTAGAACTGCTTGTCCTCTGTGATCCACTATCTGAATCCTTGATTCTCCCCTTGTTATGTAGATTACCTTGTGTGCATTGGTGACCCAGTGTGGTGCCATGATTGAACCCTGCCCCCATTAAATGCAAGTAGTAATCAGTCTACGCATATAGTTAATCTGAAGAACTACTGTTAAATGGTGTAAATTGTCTCATAATTGAGCAGGGCAGGGGCGTACTTAATTTTAAACACAGTAACTCAAATGGTCAGTGGTTTCTGAGGCTTACTCTGTAGAGAACTCCCCTGGCAGCGCTGAGACGGAGGAAGCTGAGGATGGGAAGAGTGAGGCTGTTGACTGTTGTGAAGCGTCCGGCGTGTGGGTTGTAGATATCAGCACGTGAGGGGTTGTCAATGTTCTGCCTGACTTTAGCGGAGCAGATGGTTTCCTCAATTCCGTTCATGCGAGGACCGTATTGTCCCTGCTCTTGTCGCTCTTCACGCTCCTCTTGTTCCTGAGAAAATGGTGGCCTCACAACTCTGAGTCCTTGCTGAATGTTAACAATGTGGCCTCTCTGGTCGTCCTGTCCTTGAAGTCTCCTTGCTATCTCCCTGTCTACGCCAAATGCCTCGGCCAAGACCTCTACGTCAAAGCCATTGAAGACATTTCCAGATTCGAATCGTTCCCCGCGCAAGCTTTTGCCACCGTATTGTCCTTGTTGTTGCTGTCCTTGTTGTGGGTTTCCAGCTATGAAGAATCTCTGCAAATAATGTAAACCTGATTTGTTATTTATTACCCAACAGTATGGTTCTTGCTAGAGGATTTGTTTTTACTTTTTTAGTATGTTCCCTGAACCTTTCCAGTTTCTAACATACCCTTGAAAATTGACCAAGTTGGTTGGCATTGTTACTGCTGTCTTCTAAACAAACAAGAACAAGCTCCTCGTTTCCTTCGTTATAGGCCCAGTGAGCAGCTCCAGCAGGGAAGGCAATAATATCACCCTGTTTGAACTGTCCAATCCTCTGATGGCGATCTTGGAATCTTGAGCCTGCACCCCTTTCACCTTGCTGCATTTGCTGGGACGACTGGAAAGTTTCGGGGCATCCAGATTGCATGATGCCATAAAATCCCCGACCTGAACATTAATTATCCACACAAAAATGTTAATAAATCAATGCAACTTAAATACAATTACCAATTATGAGAAATAAAAAATTACTACTATATGTACCTCGCTCAACATAGGCAAGTAGGGGAGTGTTAACGTAGGAAGGCAAGAGCATTCCCCTGGACTGGATGACGTGGCGAATTAGGGAGACGCCAGCACATTGGAACTGCTGGTTATTCTGGTCCCATAACTCGGTGACTCCAGCTTCAGCTTGAATGCGGTTGGTGGGTTCCTGGGGGCTAAGTCTATTGAGTTGGCATTCGCCTTGCTGCTGTTGGTATCTCTGCTGAGCAAAGGTACCGTGCAATACCAGAAGAAAACTCAAGGAGAAAGAGAGCCAGCTAGAAGCCATGATTATTATTATTGTGTAGAGAAGATATTAAATTATTTGCTGATGGGAAGTGGCGAGTGGAAATTGATGGTATTTATAGGGTAGAGAGATACGTAAGGGATTGACACATAGCAGAATGCAAGAGAAAAGCTCTGCCATCTTGCGCTTTGCATGGCTATCAAAGCATGCTGCTTTACACCTAATAAGTATTCCCATGCATTCAGAGTTTAGGTGGCTTCATCCTTCTGACTTCTGAGAACAAAACAAATACAAGCGAGTTCTGTTTGAGAGTGATTTTGTTTTAATCCAAGTTGTTTTATCCAGCGAGTGTGAAGTCCATAAACATCAATAACGAGGTAACTTGACTTTCACTCTGTTGGGTAAATATTTGTACATCATTATGGAGACCTTTACCTAGTTTATGTAAGTATGTTTTAAGTTATATATAATAATGGAGCAAAGAATTTGCTTTGTTGATGATGAGCTCAAATTTTAATATCCTATTTTTCAAGTTACGAAATGTGTTTGCTATGATGTGTCACTAACCTTTTAAAAAAGTAAGTATACACAGCATAAATTAGAGCAGTTGAACAATTTTACCCTCAATTCCTTTCTCTATTTTTATTTTCCAAATTTCTTTGTCTTCTTTTGGTTTCTTATATTTCCTTTAGTTATTACTTTAGCACTTGACTACTGATCAATAGTGACAAAATAAGAAGATAATATTAGAGGATTAAAAATGTACACTTAAAATTTGAATCTATAATATAAAGCAATATTTGAATCCTTTTTGCTAATGTAATTAAAACTTTCCCTTGTGTTAAAGAGATTCAATGGCTTATAATATATAACCAAAAAATTTAATTTTGTCTGATTTGCATAATATGATTTTTCAATGAATGAGTTTCAATTAAACTACTGTGATGATCTGATAGGTCATTTTATATTTTAGAACCTAGTTCAGCGTTTCGAGGTCTCTTCATCTTAGCCTTCCTCGATTTACGTGCACAATCCGGGTGTTATTCTGGAAGGCTTATGTGTTAAAAATTGATAAAAAAAGAATTTTGCCTTAAAAATTCATTTAAGTTCACTTCGGTCAACGTTTTGAGCAAACGGACCCGGATCCGTGCTTTGACGGTCCCGATTTCGTATCCTAATTTGGGACCTGGGCGTGTGCCCGGAATCAAATTCGGAGGTCCCTAGCTCGAGTTATTGATTTTTGTTGAACGTTTTATGGTTTTTAAGAATCGACTAATGTTTGGTTTTATTGATACAGGGTCCGTATTTTGGAACCGGAGCCAACTACATGTCCACTATGATAATTATGACTTGTCTGTCGAATTTGGTGAGAAACGGAGTTGATTTGACGCGATTTGAAAATTCGGTTGTGAAAATAGAAGTTTTAAAGTTTCTTGAAAATTTCATTTGATTTGGTGCCTGATTCATAGTTTTAGGCATTATTTTGGTGTTTTGATCGCGCGAGCGAGTTCGTAAGAGGTTTTTGGACTTCTGTGCATAATTGGTTTGGAGCCCTGAGGTTTCGAGTGAGTTTCGGATAGGCTACGGGTGTTTTGAAACTTAGAAAATTTGGTTTTTAGCTTCAGCTGTTATCTGGTGTTTTCTTCTTCGTGTTCGCGAAGGTACTCTCGCGAACACGAAGGGTAAAATGGGGCAGGGTGATTTTCATCAACGCGAACACGGTAGTTGGGTCGTGAACACGAAGCAATGGGGGGCTTACCCTTCGTGAATGCGACCAGCTTCTCGCGAACGCAAAGCTTGAGGGACCTGGGGGAGAGGGCACTCGTTCTTCTATGCGAACGCGAGCACTAGCTCGCGAACGCGAAGGCCAGGGAGGAGCGGCCTTCGCGAACACGAATGGGAACTCGCGAATGCGAAAGCCATTTGGGCTGTTGCACATCGCAAACGCGAAGAAGGCCTGACGCCCACACCTTAAAACATTTCAGAAACGGCACTTTACCCATTTTTTATAAACTCGCCATTAGAGCTCGGCCTAGGTGCGATTTTGATGGGAAAACTCAACACCAATTCATAGGTTTGTACTTTTTAACTCATTTTCTTCCATTTCTAATATCACCCATTAATTCCTAGCCTAGTCTCTGTTCTTTCATGGTAGCAAACTAAGGATTTAGGAAGAATTAGGGATTTTTGCAAATTGGGGATTTAGACCTCAATTTGGGGTCGGATCTCGATACTAATTACATAATCGGGCTCGGAGTGAACGGATAAATGGATTTTTGTCAGAACCTGGGGTTTTAACCAAGCATGGCGGGGTCAATTTTTTACTTTTGGGGGAAAAGTTTGAAAATTCTAAATTTATGCATTGTAAACGGTTCCTTTAGCAATATTTGATATTATTGAGTCAATTGTGGTTATATACGAGTGGTTTGGAGGCAAATTTTAGAGGAAAGGCAATGATTGAGCACTGAGTGGATTTTGGAGCGAGGTAAGTTTTGTGTCTAACCTTGACTTGAGGGAATTAGGAACCCTCGGACTATGTGTTACATGAATTTCATGTGAGCAACGTATATGCAAGGTGACGAGTGCTTATGCGCCGCCGAATTACCCGTTTTTCCTATTTTTTCTAACATCTTTAATTATCTCTTTCCCTGTCTAACTTGGTATCTGCTCTAAATGTGTTTCCATGTCTAATTGTTGCCTGTTAATCAATGTCTCCCCCCGTTTATGGTGTTAGATCTTTTCATAGTTTCATGATTTCCTAATATTTGCTCAAGTTGGATTATTTGCATCTTCTAGTTGTAAACTTCTGGATTGGTCTCGCTGTGTATAACTTACTTATGTGGATTCTCCTGTTATGCAAGGTTTCCTATTTGGTTCAGTTTGGTATATATGGATTTGTAAAAGCTCCTCGTGATTTGAACTGTGAATTTGATTGTGTACACTAAGTACTTGGTACTGATATGGTGGGATCAGGTTGCACGCCGCAATAAGTGAGATAAGGGTGAATAATGTGGTGGAATAAGGATGAATCTATATTGTACGGTTGGATCGGGTTGCACGCTACAACAGGTGTAATAAGGTGGATTGTTATGGTGGAATAAGCGTGAATTATGATTATGATATTTTGATACGGTAGGATCGGGTTGCGCGCCGTAACAACTTATGTGTTTATATTTCTATGAACTGTGTTAGTTTTACGGTATTTTATTTCGCACTTAAGGATTGGTAAATTTTGAACGTTGTTGGCTTATTTCTTGAAATTGTTGTTATTATTTGCAATTTACTGCTTTATTTCATTTTGTATTTCATTTTGTGTCTTTATTATATATATTGCGTACAGGTTGTAGTGTGAGTGACCCGCCTTAGCCTCGTCACTACTTCGTCGAGGTTAGGATCGGCACTTACAGAGTACATGGAGTCGGTTGTACTCATACTACACTCTTCACTTCTTGTGCAGATTTTGGCATTGGTCCCAGTTGATCGAAAGGCGTAGCAGCTCGGACTGGTTCATTGGAGACTAAAGGTAGATCTGTTGGCGTTCACAGACCTTGGCTTGCCTAGCAAGTGAAATGTTAGGCGCCATCACGGTCTCGAAGGTGGGAATTCCGGATCGTGACAAGTTGGTATTAGAGCACTAGGTTGCCTAGGTCTCACAGTTCACAAACAGGCTTAGTAGAGTCTGGAGGATCGGTACGAAGACGTATGTGCTTATGTTCCAGAGGTTATGAATTTTAGGAACCATTTCACTTCTATTCTTCAATGTCGTGTGATTTTATTCTATCATTGTTAATTGAACTCTTCTATTCTTGTCATTCCGCAGATGGCTAGAAAACATGTTACGTCTTCAACTGGACAGCAGCCGGAGCCCCCAGTGGCAGCTCCTACGAGGGGCAGAGGTCGAGGCCGCGCCAGAGGCTGAGACAGGGGCCGAGCTCAGCCCATAACTCGAGCAGCAACACCAACAATAGAGCCCCAGGTGGAGTTTAACGAGGAGGTTCAAGCCCAGACTGTGCCTGCTAGACCAGCTCAGATTCCAGAGGGGTTCATCGCCACCCCAATACTTCAGGATACTTTGGTCTGTTTGGTGGGATTTATAGAGAGTGTGGCCCAGGCCGGTACCTTTCATGTTGCACCAGTCGTCTCTCGGGCTGGGGGAGGAGCACAAACTCATGCTACTCACACTTCGGAACAGATGGCTCCTCAGTATCAGACTCCAGTAGCCCCACCAGCTGGGATTGTTCAGCCAGTTGTATTTTTGCTTTGTCATCTCAAGAATCGAAGTAGAGTTAGCAAAATTATGTACCTATTAATAAGTGAAAAATATTGCATATTAGGTGAATACGCTTTATTTCATGTATGTACCTTATAAAAGTGAATAAGTATAAAAATTACATATATTTAATTAAAAATTAATTTTTTACGGTTGTAGGTTAAACAATATCAAATTATCTTAACCACAACAAACAAGTTATTACACGATAATCCAGATTGATTATTTATATAAACTAGTAGTTTGTTCTTTCATGTTTTATTTCCTCAAAGATCTATTCTAATAATATCGATATTATTTTATAAGACTATGTATTACCTGACATGGCATACACGTGCCGAGAAACTAGTTTACAAAGAAGTACGTATAGTTATAGGTGTCCAATAATAAATTTAGAATCACTTTAGCATAGGAAATTCAATTTTATTCTAAATTTATCTGCCTAAAGAATGCAAAAGGTATTTATAGAAAATTATCCACATTATCCGATAAGGCTCCTAAACAATTCAAAATTATATTTCCAACATATATAACTATATTCATGCTAAATATTAGCATTATTAAGGGTCAAATAGAGTTGACTGATAACAATTTTACTGAGATGGTTTTGCTCCTGAAGATTTGTCAGACTAAAAATGGTATGGGCTAGTTGTTTTGCTTTTTACGTTCAGCCACATTTTAAAATGTTTGAAAAATAATCATTGTTTTAACGAAAAGCTATCGTCTATGGTATACCAGATATAACACACGTCAAATACCAAATATCAAATTGCTTAAGCTTATTCGAATTCATGAGAATAGAATTTAATGATTACTATTGTAGAGACGGTATAATTTTTGTTAAACTTCACCAATTGCTATCTATGTATTGGGTTTGAGTTAGAGATATGTCATTACGGTTTTTCTTTTTATATTCCTATTCCATAAAAACATTCGTGTTGGATTGAAATAACGGGATGCGGAAGCTTTTGGTGGATGATAAATCATACTACAAATAAAAATATACTTAACTAGACATATGGTTTGGTTAATCGACCTAAATTAATCTATCCCTAAAAACTTTCTAAAGACTACATTGTAAATATTGTTATAATCCTAATATATTAGAAATTCAGGTAAAACCATAAGCATTCAATAATTTTCCGCACTTTGTCCCGGGACAAATCAAAGGCCTTGGACGATTTTTTTACTGGCAAAGTAAGATTAGTCCTTTGACTTTCAAAGTTCATTCAGTACGTCTAGCAAATTAAGATTAGTTCTTCACTTCGCGTCCCACTTTTATTTCTTGTAGATTATTTTTGGCTAAGTAAGATTTGCACGGAAAGTTTGCACAAAGAGTAGGAAAATTTTGGATCACATTAAGAAACAAAAAGGCAGGAGCTTTATTAGTTACATTATTATTTGCTCCTAATTACAAGTCGCTCTCCCTTGTCTTTGCCTAGAAACAAAGACGAGAAACGAGTACGTACTAGACATGGCTACATCATATCCATTTTAAATTGACCTTCGCTGAGGAGATAGAAGGAAGCTTTCTCCACCCCTGTTCATCTTCAAGCGCTGTGCTTCGTTTGGAGAAATCTGGTAGGCGTTGGTGAGGACCTCAACTGGCATGGCTCTAATCACTGATGTGTAACCTGCAAGCTGGCTGTTCATTGGCTCACTGCTTGTCCTCCACACTACAAATTCAAGTCCATTCTGTCCTGCCCTCACTGTTGAGGCGAAGTACTGAGGAACCACAAACATTTCTCCCTGGTTCACTCTGTCGTTCATCACTTGTTGTCCGCTGTGGTCTACTACTTGCACTTGTGCCTCTCCTCTTTGCACGTATACCACGCAGTGGCTGTTCACTGACCAATGTGGGGTCAACAATGCATTCTGCATCCACCAATTTAGTACAATTAAGTCATAGTACTAGCAGTTTATTTATTGTAATCAACTTGATAAAATTAAACAAAGATTTACCGGATAGAGGGTGCCTCTTGAGGCACTCATGTCCATGTATTTAAGGATGGGAAGTTTTTGGCGATTGACATGGTTTATTTTTCCAGCTTGCCTAGAGAAGATATCAGCTTGTCTTTGGTGTTCAAGGTTGGCGCGGATTTTCATTGTGCAAATGTTTTCTTCCATGCCATTTCCGGTTGCTTCCTCCCACCATTGTTGTCCTCGTCGTGGTCGCCCTTGCTCTTCTTCGAATTCTCCTTCTTCTTCGTCGGGCCTAATCATTCTCATTCCTTCCCTCACGTTCACAATTATGCCACGTTCGCTCTGCTCTTCTTGCATCCTCCTTACAATCTCGGTGGGGATGTTGAAGGCCTCAGCCATCAATTCTGTGTCGAAAGCACGGAAAATGTTCTGGAACCTCTGCCTGCTCTGTAGTCTTTGACCTGCTTGAGTTTGTTGACTTCCACTTTCTGGTACTCCACCAGCCAAGTAAAATGCCTATCGTACAAAAACACAGCCAATCAATTATGAAATTGCATGAACAAAAAATCATCAAATTGTAGAAAGTAGTAGAAACTAATGAATTTTACCCTCAAGTTTTGATCAAGCTGGTTGGACCGGTGGTTGAGGTCATTGACAGAGACGGCAACAAGCTCTTCCTCGCCATCATTATAGCACCAATGAGCAGCGCCAGCTGGAAGTGCCACGACATCTCCTTGGCGAATGCGTTGGACCTTCTGGTGTTGGTCGCTCCTGCGGCCTTGGCCCCTCTCTTCCCTTGGCTCTTGGCCAGCCTGGAAGGGCTGAGACTGAGATTGAAAAGTCTCAGCACAGCCAGGGTAAGTAATGCCAATCAATCCCTGGCCGCGCTCAATGTAAACCAAGCGAGGCATGGGATGGAAATTGGGAAGAGAAAGAGAGTTGCGGCGGATGACACTCCTCATGGGAGCGACTCCAGCGCACTGGAATTGCTCCTCATTCTCGTCCCACAGCTCAGTGACGCCGCCCTCTGACTCAATTCGGTTAGTGGGCTGGCTGGCAGTGAGCCTTGTTAAACGGCATTGTTGGGCTTCAGTGAGACGAGTGCCTCTCTGACCCTCCTGGCGGCCTTGCTGGCCCTGATAGTCTCTAACTGCATTTGTTGCGGACAAGAGAAAAGCAGAGAGGAGTATAGCTAAAAGGAGTTTAGTGGTGACCGCCATGGCTAATTAAGATTGATTTGTTAACTACAAAGATGGGATGAGACTTGGAGAAACTGAGGCCTCCTTCTTATAGTGTTGGAAGAGAAGTAGAGGAGTGGCCGTGTGGCATTAATGAACTCTGTTTTCTTTTGCATGGTGAAGGTGTCTTCATTTCTGCCCAAGAACGACACCTTGCAATGGTTGTTTCAAGGAATCAAAGATGTGTTGGTTTGCATGAAACTATACGTGTGGAAGTTTGCAGCTGCTTTGCTTCCACCTTCTGCCTTTGCACCTACCACTTGTCTAAGCTCTTCTGTTTCGCTTAATTTTTTGTTTTTTTGACATTAGCACTGAGGTTGTTTGAAGTTTCAACTCTCAAAATACTGGGCAAGCAGCATTATTTGGGTTGGGCTCCAATATTGGATCGACAAACCCACCCTCAAATTTGGCCCTCAACTCGTTGAATAGGGGCTTGTCTAAGCTCTTTTTCTTTTTCTTTTTCTTTTTTTTTCTTCTTTTCACGGTAAACAAAAGTGTAAATGAAATAGCCTTAAGCCAATCATATATTTAAAAAATAGATAGGCTTGAAAAAAGCACTGCATGGAGTTATCATTATTTTCAAAGACTATAGTAGATCTCCTCCTCTTTCGTTCTCTTGGAGCGACAGTATCATATCTAACCGATTAGGTTTTTTTTTATAAATAAAATTATAGATGTGTTACGAAACAATAAAAGAAGAAGAACAATATTGAAGAGAAAGAGAGAGGAAATTTTTATTGAATTTTGGGATGAATTACAATAGAATAGGCCCGCTTTATTTAGAGGGAAATAGTGACTTAGCCACCAAGTAAAATCCCTAAAATCTCTCTAAAATATAAACATTCACCATAAATAAAATATTATTTATAACACTCCCCCTTGAATGTATATTCAACAGATAATGTGTCTCGTTAAAACTTTAACTAAAATAAAATCCAGTGGGAAAAAAATTTCTAGAAAACGAAAAAGAGTACACATATCTAACAATACGTCTTTTGGTTGCATCGTTAAAAGCTTTGCAAGGAAAACCCAGTAGAACAAAACGTTGTAAGGGGAAAAGAGTACAACGCGTATTAATGATAGCATCAATTCACATCTTGTAGCCTTCGCATTTCAATCTTGTGCGATAGTTCTTGAAGGTTGACGTCAGCAGAAATTTGATGAATAAATCAGCCATATTAACCCCAGTGAATATATTGCACCTTGAAAATTCTAACTATTACATTATCATAATTATAGAGAAGTGATAATTCAGTCCATGTAATATTTTCTCAAATGTTTATCATCTCTCCCCCTCATGTTAGAAAAACTAACTTGCTTCCTCAACTTTGGGAACCCATCTTTGTGCGTTATGGTGTTAATCAAAATATACACCGCACATCAACAATAATAGGATGGAATTATTTGGTTCCTGATCCTGAACCACTTGTGATGGGAGAATCTAATATACTTTCGTGTATAACGTATATCAAACTGATATAGAGAACTTTGTTCTCATAGGTAATAGTTTAGCTATTAAGTGGAGGCACTAAATAAATTATCTTGCTAAACCAGCTGTGATGTAAACCAACTTATCAAGATAAACTATCTTGAATAGAAAATCTGAAAATTATGCTCTAAATTAATTATCGAGCAAGTTTCCTCGCAAACACCAGGTTGTGAGTTAATAATAATCACACATGTAACCATCTCATAGATGCATCTTATGTGGTATACATGGCAGGTGAATAGGCCCATATTCACCTTTGATATTTTCAGCATTCATAATTTTAGTTGGTCTATTAATTAATGAGAACAAGCAACATAAAAGAATTCGTAAAGAACTAGAAAGTTCTTTAATAGTTACCCATGTGAATTCTCTTTTATTTTTTTGCTTATCATACTTAAATTGATATGGCTAAACCAATTATGCCAACTAAATAAATTATCAATATTGATAAAGTTCAGGTTTACACCATGACGTACGCAATTATCAATAAACTCCAAGTTTATTATGATATGAGTTTTTATATCAATAAATATCCACTTTATTATGATATTCTTTTATTTATGTAGTACAAACTGGAGAATAAAGCGGATAGCTTTTCACATACATATTATCCCGCTACAAGTTGTAGTAATAGAAAATATTAAATCTTTCTTTTATTTATAGTCTCATTATAACCAACCGCTTTCGCGAATACTTTAGAAACTCAATAAGTTTCTTTGAGACTTACTATGACATAATACATTATTGATAATCAATTTTTTTCTCCAAAGCAATATTATTGGCTCTTCTAGAGCTTTCAATTAATTTTGTACTACCACATATTCATCAAAATCCATATAGTGAATATCACATTGAAGGAGAAAGTTATACAATTATGCTCATGGTCAATATCATCATAGGCCAGATATGTTACTTATATTACTTTTGCCATGTAATAATCACATTGCCATAATATTTTGGCATAATCACAATAGGTACGTGATCAATGACCATTCATGCCATAATAATGAAATTATTTTCTTATTTCATTTCAGACATCTTTCTAGAAGTGAGTGTGGTGTATTCACTACCACTAGCACGTTCATATTCTTTCAAGAATGAATATATATTCATAAATCAGATGTTGTCATATTCACATCATGAATGGATCATAGTCAAATATATGTGTTTTACAAAATCTCATGTCAAATCGATGACAAATATTACATTCACAAAGTGAAGGATTATTTTGAGAATCCTTATTGTTCTCATTACAATAACGATGACGACTATACTTTTGTCTATTGCCACGCCCACATCCATTGATACCTTCACGGTAATAATTTTATCTTCTTTCAGACTTATCACATATTGTTATCACATTTTCTTAGGGGAATGAGAATGAAGCAAATTCAATGGGACGGGTTTCCACTTCATTGCCCATAATCATATATGAATTTGATCATGATAAGGCGTAGAAATTTTACCACTTCGGATGGTTATAATTTCTTGCAAACTCTATAAGAGTTATAATCAAAGTTTATGGTCTTTGTTTGTATTTAAAATCAAATTATTGAATTTCAAGAATTTAAAACAGAAAAATAAAGTAAAATACTTACCTTAAATTCAGAATTTAATCATGAAGGAAGTTCATGGAACAATTGAAAATTATTATGCTCAATCCCAAAGCTTCTACTCAATTGGTTAGAGTCTCGTGCTAATAACGTGTTATGAAACAATAAAAGAAGAAGAAAAATATTGCAGAGAAAGAGAGAGAGAATTCTTATTGAATTTTGGGATGAATTTCAATAGAATAGGACCCCTCTATTTATAGGGAAATAGTGACTTAGCCACTAAGTAAAATCTCTATATCTCTCTAAAATATAGACATTCACCATAAATAAAATAATATTTATAACAAGATCAATATATTAATATAGAGTAGGGCCCTTAGAAATTGATGTGGCATATCTTATTGATGAGGAAATGTATTTGTCTATTTTCGTACATTTTAGGGATTTTTCTTCTCTTTCCGCACAAAGACTCAATTAGTAAATCTAAAAGATTAATTTCCTAAAACGGTGCATTAGTTTACTTATTTTACACCTATTATGTCTCCTCTCTTTCCTCATTATTATGTACCATTACAACTTTTTTCTGTAACGTCTCATTTTTTTTCTTTCCCGCAAACGTCTTTTCAACCTTCTTCGTGGTTTCGATTTCTTTCTTCTCCACTTTTTCTCCACTTTTTTGATAAGGTTTAGTTACAGAGGAATTTTGAGAAATGGTCGTTGTTTAGTGGCTATTAACTTTCTATATTACCATATACATAATTACTTCCTATAGCTAGCATTAGAGGCGGACCCAGGATTTAAACGATGCGGGGCACCGCTTTTAGAGTTACCAGCGGTAAAATTTGACGTACTAATTCCTTAAAAATATAATGATTATGATACATATTTAAAAAAAAAAATTCAATATTTAATAACATTACTAATTTGATACTAACATAAAATTTCACTTATACTTGAACTTGTTGTAGTTATAATATATGCAAGCCATGAAAAGTTTGAATTTTAATGTGTAATTTTTTGTATAAAATATCTCAATGTGATTCTAGCTAATTAGATGTTAACTTGTTAAATGTTTAGGTATCACCAATTAGAATTGAGATACCTTGCTGATGCATAGAGAATCATAAGCCACTTGCAAATTACCATATGAAAAACACACATCAAATTGTCAAGTTATTTTGCATTTTACTAAGGTAAACTTTATTGGTAATTATGTGAATCCAACTTCACTCTCACTCTTGTAAAAATAATATGATTTACTTTCCCATCTTGCTTAGTTCTTTAATTTACCTCTTTCGAATTTTCTACGGGATGAATGAGAGATAAAAATTTTAAAGAAAGAGAAAGTTCAAAAAAAGGAGAATTTGAAAAGGAGTAAAATAAATTAATACTAAACTAATTCAAAAAAGATAAAAGAAAAAAATAAACCAATTAACTACTTAGGGAGTAGTGGTAAGGTAACAAAAAGGAGTAGTAAGTATAGTGAATTAAGAAAAAGTAACCCAAAAGAAAAAGAAAAAGGAAAAGGAAAAGGAAAAGGATAAAAACAAGAACTCAAAAATAGAAGACAGTGTTGCACATCAGATTCGATCTTGGGTATCGGAAGCCTTAGGAAAGTTGAACTGTAGGCTTAACCATTCCTCCAACACGGCTTTCGTGTTTTAAGAGGGCCAAGGAAAATATATGAAGGGTTCTCTCTATACATATATCTATTAATATATAAATACAGAATTTTTTCCGAGACTAACGGGGTCCTGTGACCCCTCAACCCCTAGTGTAGGTCTGCCTCTGGCTAGCATATACATAATTACTTCCTATAGCTACTATTCAGTTGTTACGGTAGTGTATTCGCTGTATTCGTGTTGTTGTATTCATGAATACAGCAGCCAAAAGCGCCTAAAACTCAGGGTAGTCCAACTGTATGCGCATGTATTCGTGCCTTGTATTCATGAATACAACAACAAAAAATGCCTAAAATCAGGGCAAACTAGTTGTAATACGCGCATGTTTTCACATGTATTCGTGCCATTATTCATGAATACAACAACAAAAAACGCCTAAAATCAGGGAAGTACAGTTGCACGCGCATGTATTCACATGTATTCGCGCTGTTGTATTCATGAATACAACAGTAAAAGCGCCTAAAATCAGGGCAGTCCAGTTGTATGCACATGTATTCACGCGATGTATTCATGAATACAATAACGGCAATCACCTTAAAAAATAAGTATGTCCAGTTGTATAAGAGAGAGGAAAAATATAAATAGCGTATTTCCATGCCTTATTTCATGCATCAATAGTATTGTATACCATAAATATTTATTTTGCTATAAAATATAAAAGGTAGCTATAGAAAATAATATTTTAAAATGATTTTGATTTATAATAAATATGGTGTATACCTTTACTGTAGGAGGTAAAATTTCCTTAATTTTATCTCACTTTTTGTTAAGACCTATAACATTTCTATGTGGTAAGATCTTTTTTCTACGAGCCTCTCACCTCTTCCCTAAGTTTTACATCCTGTTTAAAGTTAAATTTATGCACCAATCTCAAATTACTTGCGTATTCTTATTCTATGTCGTTCAAACTTCATTTTACTTCAAATTTGAAAAATGAGAAGGAACATCTATAGGCAGTAAAAGCATCAAATAAAGAACGAGAATTGAAAGGGAAAAAGAAAAGAAGAAAGTACTTACATTTCTTTTTCCATTGTTATCTAATTTACAACTTTTCGATAAATCTTCGATCTTCTTTTTCATCTTATAACTTTTTTCCTTTTTTTTTTTTTTTGTTTAGTTTCCATTTCTCTTTTCTTTATCGTAAACATAGGAAATCTTTAAAAAGAAAAAGAAGGTGTAGAGTGTACATTTTACATATATATTCCTATGACCAAAAAACACGTTTATATTTTTCTTCTTCATTTTTTCCTAATTAGCTTTGTTCGTTTTACCTCCTCTTATTTGAGGAAGCCCACTTAAGATCTTTAATTTGTGAATATTAAGAATCAGACAAACGTGTTTAATTTAGAGGAGTAGAAAACTGATAATTTTTTTTGTGCTCAAATATCTTTGATTAGATTGGTTATTTGCTGACCTAAATTTCCCTATTCAACGTCACTTATGAGGGGCTTTGAATATGCAAATGCCATTATTTTTCATCGACGAACTACGCAGCTTTTGGGGATGGTAGAAGTATCGAATTTGGTTCTTCTTTTGGTAGCTTGCTCATATACCATGAGAAACTAAGTGCTTTTCATTGATCATATAGGTAATAGTGCTTAACTTTGGGTAGCATACTATTTCTGATGATATATAAAGAGGTATGTTCCTTTGGTCAAAATGAGTGTTTTAGTTGGATTAGAAGCCAACTATAGTTGAAGATTTAATAGTATGATTGTTTAACCAAAAAATTAGATTTTTTGTCAAAGCTATTTTAAGAAGTACTAAGTATAATCAAACTTGTAAATAGTAAAACGACCCAAAACCGGTCCAGGTCGTGATGGCACCTAACGGCGAGGTTAGGCAAGCCAACGTACAACTATAACAATAAAAGTGCGGAATACAATAACAACATGGGGTAAGGCCGTAGAAACAAGCTGAACCACAGCTGGACCCAATACATATACAACCCCGATAACTACAACAAGTGTGTGCCAGGACTAGTGTTACAGTGTCAACGGGCGGCTACATAGATACAACAGTAGAAATACATATACAAAATATACAAGCCGCAGTCTGGAACAAAAGACTGAGCAAAACTAAAACTGGAAGGCTCCAGAGGTGCTGTCAGGAGAACGCCAAGAAGACAGCTCACCGTATGGAGCGATGCTGTGGTCAGTATCTATCAACAAGCGGACGACCAGACGGACCAGCCTCAGTACCTACACAGTCAAGT